>JANHGN010004424.1:75743-118243 GCA_024605025.1 Megaceryle maxima
CTTTTCTTTTCTTTTCTTTTCTTTTCTTTTCTTTTCTTTTCTTTTCTTTTCTTTTCTTTTCTTTTCTTTTCTTTCTCCCTCACTAGTGAATTAAGCAACATCACTTGTCTTTATGTCATTGGCTCTATTGTGGAAGGGTCATGATTTGTTCATATGTTTAAGTCATTTTAAGCATGAGCATAGTAACCTATACTGAGGAAAATTAATTCACATCCGTATCTTGCACCCTGTTCTTGAAAGTACATGCTGCGAAAAAAGGGATGAGTGCATTACAGAAATGGAAGAACTACATTAAAAGAGGTGATAGTCTTAAATTTTGTTTCAATGTGCAGTGCTCTATGATACATTTTATGATTGTTTTTATGTCTACTTTACGGATAAGAATTGTTTGAGGAATTGGATGGAACCACTTGCTCCTCCAGATTGTTTTACTCCTCTTTGTCCTGTTTATCACTAATGTGCATAATGTAGGAATAAAGGACTAGGAGGGACCTCCTGGTCACAAAGCTGAATGCCAAAATACCTCAGCATTCATGTAAAAAATCTCTTTCATCAATGGCTCATAAACAAGTTCCTTCAGACAGAAGTACTGTTCTAAAAATTGACTGGGCTACTCTGCCTTCACTGCAGTTGTACTTTGCAGTATCACACCATCACCGATATAAAAATGCCATATAACTACAGTAATAGAGATGAAACTTCCTTCATATTTATTTTTTTATATAAAATACTGATTCTCTGCAGATTGACTGACATATCCAGGCACTTCGTACTTCATTCCCAGTGAAAATTTCCCTAGAGACACTAGACAGAGAGATTTCATACAAGGCCATATCTATAGATCAGGAATAGATTTGTGGGAAGTTTAAAATGCATTTGTTTCTTCTCTCCAATAACATCCTGTCAATTGACTTCGGTTATTTCACTTTCAATAAAATCTTTCTATCTCACAAATCCAGGCCTTTGCTGTTCTGCAGTAATGTTTCTCTGTTACTTTCCTTCCTCTCTCCCTTCCTTTCCTTCCTTTTCCTCTTTCTGTACAATCTTTCAAGGCATACTACATAACAAAACTTTACTAAAGGATTTTGTTTGCTTGTTTTATACATTTAGACATTTCTACAGAGTGTATCACCTGATCACTTTATTGAGTTGGAACAGATGTTGAAGAATTATACAAAGAAAGAAACTCTGGTTAAATGTGAATGTCTTTAGTAATGGCTCATTGAGAGGCTGGCTTTGGTGGCACTGTGTGCAACACGAGACCCTGGCTATGCATCTGGCCAGAGAAATTTAGAGGGAAAGACAGAGAAATAACATCTTCTGTGATATGTACCTTTTCATAAGTGTGTGTGAGCACAAGTCTGTGTTAATTCCATAGCCCTCAAACTGACATGGCAGAGATCTCTCAGGCTATGTTCAGACATAGTCAATGTGTTAAAAGGAAAGTAGAAGCTGTGTGGCAAGGCTGTCAGGCACTTGCTGGTGACAGGTCATATGATGAGTATGAGCAAAAAAAAAAAAAAGCAAGAAAAGCCCAACCCAACCCAAATAGCCAAACAATCATGGCTGTAAAGCAAACATTAGTGGAACCATGTCATGGATTTACCTTGGGACTACACTGAACTCCCAGTATGACCAGTCATACCTCAGGGCACAGAGAAGACAATAGTTTGGTACAGAAAACAGAGAGAAAAGTAGAGTATGTGAAAAAGAAAAAAAGAGAAAGATATATATATTCAGGCTCAAAACTCCCCTGGCATTTCATCGGCACCTTTCCCCCCCTCATTTAAGCTTCTAAATGTCCAGAATAGCAAGGAAACCTCTAAAAGCCCCACACTGATTCCAGATTTCTACAGGAACTATAACTATGTATGTTGTTTCTAGGGGAAAAGTACCTTGACATTCAGCCTCATATCCTGCTCCTTAGCAAGCAGGCACGATTTATCAGCGTTTTGGCAGAGCTCACACTTTGAGGTGTTTGTCTTGCACGTTCATGTCAAGTGCTCTATGTCACATGCACTTGCCTCTTAACTTATGTACCAGAAATATTCCTTGGAACCATCACAAGTAAGTCAAATGAAAACTAACTGATTTTATGGTCTACAGTGGACAGCTTGAAGCTGCATATGATCTAGTACATCTCAAGCAATTTAGCTATTCAGGACTGGAACCAGAATATTTTAAGCTGCTTAACATATCCAGTAACAGCACACAAGTGTTTTGAGTTCTGTCTAGCAATGGTAGTACAGGAATCATAGTGCACTAATTACGGCTGACACTGTTGGCTCCTTGGAAATGTCTTTTTAATTAGAAAAATGTGGGCAAAGTCTAAAGCATCTAGGTTAAACTGCAAGTGCAAACACGTGAGGTATAGGTACATATGATTTGTTTAAAGGTTAGACAAAATAACACAACTGCCATCCACAATGAATCCTTTCAGTCTTTCAAATGTTGTGCAAGGAATTTGTATATTCATTTTCATTTCCCTTTATTGAGTTACTTCACCTCTCTGCTGTCATTCTCCAAGCAAGGAGAAAGAAGCATTAGTGTGATAACACAGGACACATCCACAGTGATGTTCAAAAGTTTCAGAGGTTTTTTCTATATTTCTCTGGAGACAGTAGAAATACCCATTTAACTCAGGACAGAAGAAGTTTCAGATCCAGCATTTGAAAATGCACCGAGACTGCCATGATAATTGACACAACTGAGTTCAGCATGTAGAAAGCCAAAGATGCTGACATCAAGGAATGAAATCTTAGCCTTACTGAAGTTAGCACAGACTCAAGCACTGATCTTAGTGTGACTGTGATTTTAACAGTGATTTTAGAAATGGCAGGCACAACTCATGAGATTAATTGATAGAAACATTTTCATGGATGTCAAATTTAAAAATGCCATTTTTACCCAAAGCTCAAAAACTGCTTCTATACTGATCCCAGGTGCAGGTTTTTACTACACAGTACAGGACATACTACACTTGGCTTTTTATTCACACAGCTCTGATAGTGGGATCCTTGATAACTGGTGTTATTGCTAGAATGTGTAACAACATTAAGGAGCTCCAGCTTTGTGCCTGAAAAGCTATACTATTGACAATATCAAGCTGTGCAACAATAATTTCAACTAGTTAACTGGGAAAACAAACAAAAAAACCCAACCAACTTTTCTGTGATTTAGACTTCTGCTTGAGTACCCTGCGTTTCTGCAGTACATACACAGGAGCTTAGGGAAAACAAACTAAAATCAGGTCTTCTACTGCATCTACATTTCCTTCCTCTATTCCCATAGAGGTCTCAAAAAAAAAAAAAAATAAATTCTGCAAGTCAAGTACTCAGATCGAAGAACAATGTAAATCATTCTTCTTCTAGTCTCCGTCATGCACTTTGCTATCAAGCAATGCCAAAGCCAGAATATAAATGAGGCTAAAAATATATATATAAAATATATGCATATATATATATAGACATGCTGTATGCATTAGGCCAGGTGAACCTAGCATACTGAACTGCTAAACAGCTCTCTGCATGGGCTTCACAGGAACAGAGCCCCTCTTATGAACTAGTCCCCTCCATTTTTTTCCCCATACACTTGGGCTATTGTAACATCTTCTGTCCCAGCAGTGTTTCCTTTCTCTTGACCTTTTACTCTGCTTCAGCCCTTCTATGAATGGTAGTGAAACAAAAGGGAAGAAAAATCAAGAGAAGAGTAATTAACAAGAAGATGACTGTTCCAGCTCCTCAGACATATCCTTACAGAGTGACTCTGAGATCATCAGTGCAACAGAAAGTTGTCAGTGTCAGGGATAAATAGGAATGGGCAGAACTGGAAAACAACAGCAACAAACCTCCAAACAGATAATCTAGGTACAGCCTGTTATTTCTGAGATTCATGTTATTAGAAGAATATAACACCAGGGAAATGAAGAGATCATGCAATTTAGGCTGGCATTATGTTTTTAAGTTACAGCTGTTCAAATGGACTGTACAGTTATAAGCACACTTCAGCTCCTTGAAATCTTACATGATGTGTGTTTGCACAGGATCAAAAGAGCAATATTGGGATAAAAGTCTGTTAATGCTGTTATTCAACACAGTATTGCCAAATTGCCTGAAGAGATGCTGTAGACAGATAGACTGTTGAACGTTAAACTGCTACCAAGACCTTTTTATTTCATCTAGCTGTACCTTGAGTAATAAAAGAGCTAATACAGATTGGGGAATTTAAAATGTATGCCCCAAGCATGCACATATATTACAGCAGTAAAACCCAATAGTGAACCTGTTCCTTAGGCTTTATTTATAGGATTTGGATAATCACAGGGAAAGCCCTTGGTGCTGAAATGATATTCATTTTGTTGACAACACGCTACCTAATGGGACTATGTGAAGCTGAAAGGAAAACACACTGACTGATGTGAATATTACAGTAGCAGAAACAAAACTTCAGTGAGGCCTCCCTGCAAGTTAATAATTTGTTTTACTTCATTCCTCCCTTGCTCGTCTCAAGGAATATTTTCAAATGAAAATCACAGGCTCATGCCTTCTAGCTGGAGTTAAGTACTAAGATAGCAGGTTTTAAAATGCCTGTTGTGGTGCTTAGAAGACCTCCTACCAGGAAGCCATTCCTGGAGCAGACTTCACATGGGGGCATGTGGAGACCCTGCTCTGAGTATGCTTCCCAGTCACATTCTTCAGCACAAAATCCATCAGTGACATTTCTTGTGTCCTTTGACACTGGCAGCTGCTCTATCCTGGCCCTTGACCCATGAGGTAAAATTATATATTTCATAGAATTACTGAATATTACATTTCTTGTTCCAACATCTATTAATATGACTGCTGCTGCCTGCTGAGGAAGAACAGACCAAGTTTGGTAAAGACAGGTTGCAGCCAAACTGGAAAAAATTACTTATTACCTGGGAAGTTTGAAAGAGAGACAGCTCAGGAGGAGGGTGTCCCTTGGCTGTCCAGCATGCCTGTCCAGCATGTCTCCCTGTTATCCCAGGGCTTCTCCCTACATCCAATCTGAGTCATTCTTCCATGCAATAAGATGGAAGATTTCTGTCCTTTGCCAGTCAGCACACAGTCCAATGGAAAGGTGAGAGAAAAGAAGTCATGGGTGGAAGTCTCTTTCAATGAGCACTTTACTGGTGCCATGCTACTGTGCCATGAGCAGTTATTGGTTACACACTACAAACTTTTATTTCCTCTGCTTGCTGGCCACATGGTACCAAAACACACAAAAGACAGGTGCCCACTACTGCTACATGAGCGAAGGAAAAAGAAGGTTATGAGAACACTTGGTCTATCATATGGCATTTTTCCTAAGCCATCTTTGGATGCTGGAGCTCTGTACCCTCTCATACAGAGTGTCACATGGTGGGGATAGAGGCAGGGGGTTGATTCCTAATTTCTATGATTTATAAAAAGGTAAATGTTTATCTCAGTTTTGGCACCGAGAAGAAGAGCAGAGAGGGTTTTAAAGGCACTTTGCATGTAAGTACTTGGGAAACAATACTGTTATTCTCACACAGCAGGCAGTAAGCAGCAGAAACAGAGGCATAAGAACTTAGCAATGCAAAATGAGCTCCAGGCATCTGGTAACTCTACCTGTTTTTCCTTTTAAAACCCCTCAGAACACTGAATTGCACGGGGTCAATCTGACTTGTTCCTGACAGTGCTGGCAGTGGTAGGAAGTCTTTATGACTCACACTTTCAAGCAGAAGAACATTTTAGATTATTCAGGTATGGAGTGTAAAAAACACCACAACAAACTGTTTATTTGCACCCATTTTATGACATCAAAGGGCTCTAGTTTCCATGACTTGTATTGAAGTTAGTTTGTTTTAAAAGTATTTATCCAAAAAGATGTCTCTTCATCTTACAGCCCCCAACTCAAATTTATTTCATTTCATTATCTGTGACCTATTTTCTGCCTTTTGCTAAAGACATGTGATATTATGGATCTGTGGAAGCCTGTGATTCAAAGAAGGAACACAACATGTCAAATATTTGAAATGCAAAGATACTGGAGTTCCCTGGGGCAGATACTTCAGCATCATGACAAGCAAGACCCTCTGTATTGAAAGCAGTGGCCCCCGATTGCTCAGACTCAGCTTCTCAGAGTTTTTGTCAACTGGTTTCACATGCAGCATCTAAAAGTCTGTGCTCTGTACCTGGTGCTCCTATGGAAAGGGTGGAGAGAGATGGGCACTTCAAAAAATCCAAAAACTAAGCATGGAGGCAACAGGAATGGGTGTCCTTCCTGGTTCTACTGGAGGTCAGCACCTGCAGAAATGAGCCATACACTCACCACCAGGAAGGTGACCTGTGACATTGACCTTGAGGTGCTGCTCTGCTCTATCAACACTGTGTCCCAGGTGGTGCAACAAGGAAACAGGTCCTATGCACAACTACCCCTAATACCTAAAGATGGGCACTATCCGAGGGGCCCTGTGCTAGTGCAGCCCATAAGTGATACAGCTTTGTCATGGGAGCTACATGGCAAGGGTCTGAGCGTCCCAGGTGGCCTGAGTCACAGGCCAGCTCTTGCTGACATGTGGCTAACCCAGGCACTGTACTGTGCCCACACAGGTACAGCCAGGGAAGAGGCTTATTAGCCATGAGCCATCCCAATGGCTGCATGGCTTCCCAGTCAGCACTGGACTGTGACCACCAGCTGAGAGCTCCAACAAAGCAGCCCTGGTCCCCAGCAAGTCCACTTTGGCCATCTGCCATCTTTGGAAATTTGGTGCACCTAGTGATTTGGTCAGAATTAGGGATGTGAGTCTTGCACCCTTCCTCAAGTTAAGTAATACCTCTGCTTTTTTCATGTGACTGAAGTGTGCAGGTCCCATGCAGTACATCTTAGGATCCACCCAGAAAAGTTCTGATAACAAGTGGATGTGAAATAACTGCAGGTGCCTATAGAAAAACTTTACCTGTCTAGAAACCACCTTGCAGTTAACAATACAAACAATATTTAAAAAGCATCAACAAAAGTTCAGCTTTGACCGCTAGCTTTACTGCTTGCAATTAAGAGCAATCTATAAATACCAAGGGATTGTCCATTCAAACCTTATTACATATTTCAATTTTTAGACCAAGAAAACGTATTACTTTTCTGCATGCATTCAATTTAATAATAGTTACTATGTTGGAAAGAATAATGGGAAAAACCTTTCCTTGGGTTATCAGAGGGAGAGAGCTAATATCTGCCAGCAAATCCCATTATGATTATTATATATGACTCTAGGTTGGATTCATTCATAGATTGCACAGATATTACTAAATAAGACTTCAGGCAACCATACATGAATTTTTGTAAATTTTGATCAGGCCTCAGTGTAGCGGCCGCCAGGTAATAGATTAATGAGCTGCCAGTATTAAATTCATTCTTTTCTCCTTATCATTTACAGAGCAGGTGGCCTCTAACTCTACCGGTCTACACACATAGCTCGGAAAGACTCATAGCTTTTCATAGAGAAATGGAAGGAGCAGCAGCAGATTTCATTTATCAGGTATAACATTCTGTTCATGACCTTTCATCTCCAGCACCTAGGCAGACTCAATCTGCTGGTGCTATTGACCTGCAGACTGGGGTGGAATGATGATAAATATACTGAAATAGGATAGACTAGCTGTAACTTGACATTAAATGAGGCCTTGAAAGAAAAAACTTCAAAGGATTAAAAATATGTGCATGCATGCATGTATTTGTTCAAAGAAAGCACGCAGTGATTGACTGGGCTGTGTTCTGCACATGTATTGGTTTCGGGAGAATTGTAAGATGTATAAGTCAGTGCAAAAATTTGTTGTGCCCTTCTCCAAAGTCAATCTAGTCCTGGTTGCCTCCATCACATACACAGTGTGAATTCAGGTACAATCAAAGTATGTGAATTAATTTGATTTATTAAAGTAAAATTAAAAATGCTGGAAAGGTTTCACAGTTATTTAAAAAAAAAAAAAAAGGGATAACCCCTAGTCTAGTCAGGATACACTGCCCATTTCTCCCCCCTCTTTTTACTGTATTACAGCCAATAACATATTTGGCTTGGAAAAATGAAAAAGGGTGGGGGAAGAATTCCATTTTGACCTTTAACTTACAGCTTGTCTGATTGAATCTCCATACATAGGCAGGCGAGCAGGAGAGTTTCACTAGACAGGGCCTCGACAGGGCTACATTTCCTATCATCTCCCTTGTTTACACAGCACATTTATGAACATTACTGCAGTTACCCAACTATTACTGCATTATTCCAATTACCAGCTAAAATGGTACTGAGGACTTGCTTTGGAAGGAAGTGTGATCATGAAACAAAATGAAGCACCCATCATCTGCAGACAGATTTCCACAGGTAAAGAGGATTAGCCCAAGATTTGTTGAAAGAGTTTTGTAACACATCTGATGTCCCACTATGGTCCTAAGAGTTGGCAGGGAGTGCTTTCACTAAGAAGCTGAACTACAGTCGTCGTGAAAAGCCAGGTCATGCTATTGTCAGCAAGATGACCAACAGCATAATACAATGCTACGTGCAAAGAAAGTTTGAAAGACGGGATAGATCTGTCATCAAAAGAAGCTTTTGCTTGTCTGGAAAGGGTTTTCTTCCTCACTTTTTATAAGAAGACTTTTTAATTTAAAATAAACAAACTAAAACAAAACAAAACAAAACAAAAAAACCAAACAAACAAAAAAACCCAAAAAAACCAAAACCACAAGAGGTAAAGGAATTCTTAAAGTAGCCCATAAGAAAAATCATCCTGAAAACACTTGTCTTTTAGGGAGTGTAACTTGAAGGTATGAATTTGGGTAGGTATCTCCATAAAAAGTACCAAATCCATTATCAGGGAACTGTGTACATTTGAGCCCTGGATGTGTGCTAAAAACACTTCTATTTTCATTCCTGCAGCACTACTGCTCTGAACAGTACTTGGTAAGAAATGTGTTCTTGAGCAGTGTGGCATTTAGAAGGTCGGTATAATGTAAAACCATTTCATTAAGAGCAGGTCACACCAGGACCCAAGCACAAAGACAGTTTATCCTTGAGTGACTGGAAAATTATATGTATGGTCTGTTTTGCTATCGGCCTCTCCAAACAACGTAGCCCAACTAGGAATTAAAATTGCACCCCAAAAGAATATTTAGACACATTGCTCAGATAAGTGTGAAGTCAGATGATGTCCATTCCTAATTCTCAGGAAGTGACACCACAGGCAGCTTACAATTTTTGGAAAGGAAATAATTTCTTGTTTTATACCTCTGTGTGGATGAACATGTGCACATGGATCCTCCCCTCGCTCCATTTAGGAGTAATTGAAATTATATCTAATTTCAAATAGCATTAGAAATAAAAAGGACAGCTACTGATTTTAGAAAGTTACTTACAGTAGACAATAGACTCATTTTCAGTCTTTTGGCATACATGTGCTTTCTTCCTGAAAATATGAAAATTATGCTTTCATAGAACAAATCACCCAATTGTTTCCCCTATGAATCTGAAAGTAGAGGTTTCTCTCATGCAAAACAAATAAATAAATAAATAAAATTAGTACTTGAAATGACACACACTCAGACATAATTATTTCTTACTGCATTTTTTTCTGCTCTTTTTCCTCATTATTCCATTAGATTAATGTTCTCCATGTGAAATTTTTAAGAAGTTGATAAAGGAAGCTGGTGAGATTAGCCTGACTTGCAATAAATAATCATAAATATGCATAAATAATTATCTATCTTATACATTTTCTTTTTTTTTTTAAGACAGTTTTGTCATCTTTTTTAATTTCTTTCTTTTTTCTTTTCCTTTCTTTTTACTTCCATGGGCAGCACTGGCTTTTGTTCCCTTCTAGAAGAAATGTTTGCCTCAAAACTATGCTAACCATCCACTGTTTTGTTTGTGTTCTATTCAGAACCTTGCATAAATATTCAAGATATACAGAGAAAGAAGGGAGCAAAATGTCTGATATTCTACTTTACATTACTGGGATTCCTTATTGGATTGAAACAAACCCTTGGCCACGATTGTTTCACACACTTTTATGGACAGCTATTGGCAAGCCTTGTGAATCCTGGAGGCTGGAGCTTTTCTCCTTTCATCTGCTCTCTTTTAGTATATGGGTTTCCCTACCGTATACCACCTACCTATGCAGAGCTGTGTCCTCAGCATAGCTTACACTGCTGGTGGCATGCCAGCCTGCTCCCATTCTGGTTCCTCCCTTGCACCACTTCTCATTGCCACCCCCAGCCTGCCTGCAGCATCCATCTGCTCCCCTTGCTTCATAGGCTCTCCCTGACTCTTTTCTGTTACTGGCCTGCTTGTTATAACTCTCCTTCCCCATCCTTATATGATGGTAATGAATGTAAAATGCTTTCAGTTTGCCAGCTCGATGATGTTATGCGAGTGAAAACACTTATTCCATTGCTTATCAGATCAATGAATATTTAGATAAATAAGACTTTATCCAGGCTTCAGTATGTGCAGGAATGCTAATTGCAAGGTGGGGGAGATAAAGACTCCATACTTTGAGCAAGGAAACAGGTAATGAGGAGGGAAGCCAACCTCTTTGAGCCAATGACCTTCACATCTCACTGCTGACAGAGACCCATACAGCAGATAAAAAATTACCTATATTTTGGAACTGTTCACATCAGTCACCACACTCGAGTTTTCTCTTGGTGTTCTACGGAAACAAAGCCTAAACAGTCACACTCTCTCTGTTTCTACCCACAAGAATTTTAACGGCTGAATCTAACTAATAAATTGTCCCTTTTCATGTGCTACCAGCCAGAACTCGGGCCAACAGTCCTGCAAAAAGGGAACATCATGTTAAATTCACTAATGTAACCCCTTCCTGGGCACTGTAGGTGAAGAAACAGAAGAGACTCCGTACAAGTTGGGGAAGAAACCCACTGGAGTTTGCAGGAATCCCTTAGTTATCTTTAAAAGCCCTTTGTATTACCTCATGAGAACTTCTGCAGCAAGTCTCTTTCTGTTCTCCTACTTGCAACTCATCCAACATGTACCGAAGTTGAGATCTTCAAAGGATATGAAGAGGCTTAGGAACCTAAATGTCCCTGAAGGTTGATGGCACTTTCCTAATGCTCTCAAGCTACTTTTAAAAGTATCTGTTCAACAGGTCTGGGAGGTTGTTTTGTTTGTTTGGTTGGGGTGTTTTTGCTTGTTGTTGTTTTGGTTTTGTTTGTTTTTCTACCTGTATCCCCTTGCTTTTGCTTCCCTATTGGACTGTAAATCAAGAGAAGCCACTTTTCTACTCATACACCAGCTTGCAGAACACTTACTCAGCCTAAACTGTATCCAAAATAGAGCCACAATTCAGCACAGAATTTAAATACTATAATAATGATAATAATAATAATAATAATAGAGAGCAATAATCTATCACTAACATTTAAAAGCATTAGCTTTATCACACTTGGAGCATATAAACTCTTCCAGGATTAGTTAATACCAGTACATTTTTTGTACACTCAGCCAGAAGTACCTGATTTCCTCTCTAGACACTTCTTCTCAGAAAGGAATCGACAATTTGTAATACTTACTGAATTTAAAAAGTTAATTGCTATCTAACTGAAGTAGCTTATTATACAAGTACTGGGACTATGTCTGTCTGCCAGTTGAATACACTAAAGCATTCCATTTAGGCAATTTAAATTAAAATATCATTTTATAAAGTTGTTTTGATTGTGATTGCATATTGAGGTTTTAAATAATTTTGACTTAATTTCAAGGGAGATGGATTCATTTTGTATATTATCAAACTGTAATCATTTCTGTGTGATTAACATTTATGTCTACACTCTTAGCACTTTCCTACCCTATAGCTGCAGTTGTATTCTACTTTTTTAAAAAAAGAGTTCTCTGTGCAAAGCACTGGGGAGAAGAAATAGCAAAAAGCATGATGGGAAAAAAACAAACAAACAAACAACCAACCAACATCTGGAGCTCCACAAGCAACTCTGCAGCACAACGTCACTGTCATGTTCCACCATGCAGCCAAAGAGACAGCTCTATAACGGTAAGAAGAGTTTTGTAATAGAGACAATTAAAAATATTGATGTGTGCTCTCTAGTGTAATGTAGTCGCTTGATAACCAAAAACCAAGACGACTAGAAGACAGCTCTAGATCAACCTTCAGCCCAAACTTTTTGTATATTCACGAGAGAGTAACACAGACAGAATGGGTGTAGCACCATGCTCTCTGCTTTCTCTTCTGCCCTTCTTCAATGTCTACTTCAGAACTCACACATCTGCCTTGAGAAACTATGAGACAGTACATGCTCCATGACAAATGAGTGGAAATAGGCATTTCTTTTCCATTTTGGTAGCTTTTTTGGGGTTTGTTTTTTTTTTTTGGCGGGGGTGGGGTGGAGGATCTGCAAAATAGCTGAATTACCAAAAAAAAGTGAATATTCTAGGTTGACTTTGCTGAATGGCTCTAGCCAAATTTGATAAAGCAGGAAAAATAAATGTCAGGAGCAGAAAGACAAAACATTCTGACATTTCTTTAAATTAACCTTTCTGATTTTTTCATTTAAGTTCACCAAGGGGCAGATTTTCTAGTCCTTAAGCAGTATTTGAGGTGAATTACTTGGAATTAGTCCAGTTCAAATAACTTGGATTGCTTAAGAAGGATGAGAGAAAATGTATGTCTCTGAATATGCTTTCAAAGTTAAAGGAGTACTCAAAATTCCCCGAGCTGTTAGCAAACTGTGAGGAACAAGTATGGACTAAGAATTTAGCTTTTGACTTCCACTGAGTTTCACCCAGGCAAATATTTAATAAGTATACAGTAAAAGTTGTGGTCAGTGCCACTTTAAAGTGAAGTGTCCTAGGTAATTGCACAACTGCCCATATCTTTTCTGGAGGAAATGCTGTTAGCTGCAATCTGATTGAGCTCATCGGAAACAAATACCAAGCAGGAATTTACATCCTGTCTTTGTCCCAGGAGTTGATCTTGAATTTACAGATTTGTTTCCCCTGCTAAGTTTTATAAATGAACCCATAGATGCTTTGTCAATGCACACCATGTATTATTTTTTCCCTGCTGTCAGCTCTCTGCTTTGGAAAGCTGATGTGAAATATCCCTGCTACTAGTTCTTTTGAGTGCTCAGTTAATACACTCTAAACCAAAACACACACACACACACGCTTAGAAAAAGAAAAAAGAACATAATCTATAAGATAACAGCAACAGTACAGCAGCCAGAGGCATCTAAAAAATGTCAGCCTTTGTAATGATGCAGGAGAAGCAAGAACACAATCCAAAGGGCAGTTGATTGTTTTTAAAAAGCTGCACATGTACATTACAGCAGGCATAATATATAAAATATATTAATTCAGGAAACTACAATGGGCAGGATTTGGAGGGGTTTTTTGTGTTAGTTTTGTTGGTTTTTTTGTGTTTTTTTTTTTTTAATGAAGGAAATCATCAGCAAGCAAAGTATAGAAGAGCTAACTTTAAGGACATTATTTGAGAAGATTTTTAAGTTTTCAACATCAAAGTCAGAAATATCAAGAAATATCCTGCTAAGCTTACCATGAATAAAAGCAGATTGGCTTTGCTGTGAAATTAGATACTTCATCTCAGCCTCTCTCAAGTGCACAAGGTTAAACTAACTGTCACTTAGATAGTTTTGAACATATTTTCACTCCTAGGGAAAAGGACAGAAAATGTAGGCAGTCATAGGTCCTCTCCCAGCCAAGGTGGGAAACACTCCAGGGACAGGTGCAACAGCCAATCCTGGAGCATCTACTGATGGTGACCCATCAGTCATCTCAATAACAACATCTCTGTTTAAGTGCCCGATCAGATGCTGGACCTCAGTAACTTTAATGAGAGCAAAGGCACAATATTTCTGCTCAGGACATAGACCGAGCTAAAGAGGAGCTATGGACAACTAAGGACTCATCCAGTCTCTTAAGTGTAAATGCATAACACCATATTGTACTGGGTGTTAGTCTGGGAGGTTTAAATTATTTTGCTACACTTGAGTTTTCTGATTGTTTCCATAGTAAAAGGGTAGCAGAATTCTGCCATATAGAGTTAGAAACATCTAGATTTTTGCCGTCTTCTTCATTGTCAGTGTATTGTATGTCTTGTCAGACATAGCAGACAAGCTCATCTAGCTTTTTGGGACTGATTTTTAAATTGAGAAGGACTGAAACTAGAAACTTGCACCTGAACCTCTTTGAATCTTCTGGAGAAGTCTCAATTTTCATCCTTGAGTAAACATTTTCTCCATCAGTTTTTGCAAAATCTACATCTGCCAAATCTGCTAGAACTTCTTCAGATCTACATTTACACCCCACTTCCTCCTTTAAGCTCAGCTTCTTCAAATGTTTCTTTACCAGAACAGAATAAGAAAATTTCCTTCAGAAAATTGTGTGAATGAAGAAGAAAAGAACAACTGCTTAACTCCACTACAAAAACAGGCAGCCTGCTTCCCTTAGGCCAGGCTGAAGAACCTCAGATGAAATAATAGCAGGAAAGCTAAAGAAATCTATTTTAAGGTTAACAGATATCTTTAAACACAAGGTCGATCTTGCCAGCCTCAAACTTTGATTTGCACCTAAAAAGGCAGATTCAAAGGATTCGAGTCTTCAGCCTTCTCTACCTTCAAACAAATTTCACTTTAAAAAGCCTGCTTAGTGATTCTAAACAGCTAACAACTTTCACCACCTTTTAAAGTGATTTTGGGACACTTTCCAATAAAATCCCAATTGCTTAAATGGCTGTGCATTGAAAACAAAAGGTTAGTTTAACTTATTTTAGTGAGCAAGCCTCACCTGAGTTTGTCTAAATGCAGCCACTTCAATCAACGTGGCCTGGGAGAAGGAAAATCCACTACTGGAAAATAATGCCCTTCACACTGCAAAAGAAAAAGTGTTGCTCTATTGGCTAGAGATGCTGGCACTTGTGTTCTCATGTTGTATTTAACCACATGGAATACTGTCATAACCTTTGCTTCTGTGCACTGGGTTTCGCTATAGTGAGGATTTGAGTCCAACTCTAAGTCTTTCTAGATGGCTTCGTATTCAAAATGGACAGAAGAGGCTACAGAGCATTTGTTTTTTGCATAGCATCTACCATTTGTTGTATCTACAGAAATTACACCCCTGAAACATCCTAATAAATTACAAATGGGAAAATAATATTGTTACTGAACTAATTATCTTCATTCCTCCATCTCTTTTACATAAACACATGAGCTCCTTACAAGGTTGTAAACACTGAAGCTTTGTAACCTGCAAGGCTGATATGCATAACAGGGTTTACTGCTTCACGTGACAAGCTTTTGCCTTGATTTCCAAGTCCTTTATAAGGCTGACTGAATTACTCAACAGACAAGACAAATAAAGGTATGGTAGATATGTAGGGGGGTTGCCCTTATCATTCACTTCAGGAACCGTCTAAAGAGCTCTGAAGAACTTGCAGTTAGATGGCTGCTCAGAAAAAAGCTGAGAGTACAGTACAGCAAGAAAATAAGTAGAAAGAGTTCCACATCTTCCATTAAAGACAGGAGAAAAATCTTACTGCACTTCATGGAAGAATGTTTTTCTGAGGAGGTAGGATTACATTGCCAGCCATTCTTAAACAATGATGTTCATCTCACAGCTGTGTATCAATCTTATCACTCATTGCTTTCATCTCTCATTTATTCTGTTATTTACAAAGGCAGTGTGCTAGTCCCCTCTTTTGTATAATCACAGAGATTAAAGCCTGATATAAAGGATTTGGGTCAAAACATTGCTTTCTTCCCATCTTTGCCTTTTCTTCACATACTGCAAGGAGAGTTGCGTGAATGTCTTACCCTCCAAATAAAATATTTTTACAATCCCAGCCCCAAAAGCTTTGGAAGATAATATAGATTTTTTTTTTTTTTCCCCCCTCTAGTTGCACACACTAGGTTTTCCAGAAATCCCACTAATACAAATGTGTGTGTGTGTGTACACACACCCCATTTATTATCCTGGCAAGGAAGCAAGGACAAAGAAGACTTAGTAGCAAATCATTTAGATAAGAGCTAAAAATCTATAAAAGACTGAAAAGCTATCTTGATGTTGTGTTCTTTTCTCCTCCTTAAAACACTGCTATTCTAGAGAAGCATGAAAAAAGGAGCTTTGGGAAATAAGCCCTTCCTATAACTGCAGAACAGGATCAGAATGGGTTATCAGGGTCATCAACATATATCTCAGCCCAGTCCTTTCATCTTCATGTGACAAGTTCAGTCTCCTGTCACTTCCCTAACCCACTGCTAGCTAGGTAAGTCAAAATGGCAAGAATTTTCATAACACACTCATCCATCCCTGAAAAATAAGGATGAAACACAAACACACCTGTTTCAGGTATGTCAAAGAGCAGCTATCACAGTCTCATTACCTTCAGCCTCTGCAGACCAGGCGCAAGAGCAGTGGAAGGTCTCCTGATGAAAAGCTCCCTCATTTCCAACTAGTGCTGAAAAGAAGAGCAAAGCAACTGAGGACTAATAAATTTACTGTAATTAACAACACTGTGAAAGCACTGAGGAATGGAGGGGAAGGAGGAGGAATGAGGCAAGAAGTACGTCTTCCTGCCCAGAAGCCAGGATAGTGGGATCTACCTGGTGGTAGATGACAGAATCACAGGATGTTCGGGGTTAGAAGGGACCTCAAAAGATCATTGAGTCCAACCCCCCCCGGCAGCGCAGAATCACCTAGATCAGGTCACACAGGAACAGATCCAGGTGAGTTTTGAATGTCTCCAGAGAAGGAGACTCCACAACCTCCCTGGGCAGCCTGTGCCAGTGTCTGTCAGCCTCTGGAAGAAAGGCAGTTCGGAGGGTCTGCTATGCAGGCAGCTTAACAGCCCTGGAGACATGTCTGAGCACCTCCTGAAGGTAATTTTCAGAATATGCCCCAGCTGTTCAGCCTATAATTAGAGTAAGGGCTTATCAGGATGCTGGTGGCCCCAAGCCAGCAGACACAGGTGACTGGGCTGGGCAGAAGGCCTGTTCTTCCAAAACAAATCAAGCTCAGCCTCCCAAACACAGATGCAAGGAAAAATGTTGGGTCTTTAGGTGGGGTGACCACCCATGCTCTTCCCTCACTACATGCACCAGCATTGCCCAGCTTCATCCCTGCTTCCCCAAGGTGGGGAAATAGATCAAGTTTCCCAATATTCAAACCCATTTTTACAATGAGCTGTTGCTGCACCTGCTTCCTTAGTACTGAGCGAGGGGCCACAGCTCACCTCCCACTGCAGAGGCAAACCTGGCCTGCAGTGATTAACTCCAGGAGAACACAATGGTCAACATCTGAGCTGCCTGTGTGCCAAGAAACGTGTTTTCCTTGTTTATCTTGCACAGCAAGTTTCTAGCACTTTTTTTTTTTTTTTTTTTTACAAAGGCCATGCCTACTCCAAATTCCCAGACGGTGACTCAGCCACGGTCCCTGGTGAACCTGCAAAGCCATGTGATGGAGGATGAGGAAACTTCACCCCATGGAGGGGTCAGGCGGGTTTGCCACCAGAGCACGTCTGGATTTGAAAAAACAAACCTGTTTCCTACCACCACTCTCCACTCTCTAGCCCCGGACAGCAAGTAAACAACTCACGGAGGCTGGCGTTGGGTGCTTGCTCGGCTCCTCTTCCTGAAGGCCTTGTCACCAGCGCTCTGCATTTTATTCCTGTGATACAGAAATATATAATATTTTATTTTTTAATCAAGGCTGAGTAATCTATGTACATTACAGGGCTGTCATCTTAATTCCTAAACCACCCAAGCTCTCAGGCTGAAGTACAGGGTGTGGATGTGCTGTCTCCAGCAAAACCCAGCAACAAGAACAGGCCTTTGAGGTCATGAGCAGCCAGTTGGAAATTAGAGCAGCCCTGAGGCTAAGGAAACTCAGAGGCAATAGAAAGTTTCAGCTAAGCTTGAAAAAAGTTCAATGTGCAGAGGGTGTGCTACCAAGGACATTTGAGTCCCACAGCATTTGCCATCTCAGTAAGTGGCTTGTTAGAAGGGAAAAGTTTGAAGGTTTTGAAAAGTTTGATAGTTTGCAGCACCTTCTCGCTTTTGTAGCATGTAGCAATGACACACACAATTTGGTTTTGTTAGAACATTATGGATAATGTTGTGTAAGGGTATCACGTTGTGCTATGAAGTGGAGAGAGGTTGTCATGAAAAGGGAATTTATTATGGCTGCTAAAGATGGCCCCAACATACCTAGAATAACCTTTGTAAGATACAAGATAGATCAGAAAGTGGGGTTGGGTTTTTTTGCTTATGCTGTAGAGGGCTTTTGCTCTCTCCTACAGCCTGGGTATGTGTTATCTTCATACCCATGATGTGAGTCTAACTGTAGGCAATACCAAGTGAGGCCAAACCTAAATCTCAGTGTTCTCTCAGTGTCTGTGACGCTGCTGTAGGTCCACCCCATAAAGCCTAGGCCAGGTCTGCTCAACACTACTTGCCCTCCATGTCATTCTCCCTCTGTTCTCTGACACCTTGTTTATCTTCACAGAGCTTGCCCTGGGTTACGAGTTAGTGGGAAGGGAGTGGTGGGTGATGGTCTGGTGCAAATAGGTCCCAGGATGGAGATGTGAAGGGCTAGAGGGCTTGGAAGAAAGGTAATGAAAAGGGGTCAGCCTCCTCAAGCCATCCATGCACTGCATCCTCCCACTGTTCATGTTGTCTGACCCACCCTTTCTTACCACCTCCTCCCCTAAGGTAGCCAAACTTTGTGCTGGCCTCCACATCAGGACAACCTTGGTAGCTTTGTGGGTCAGGTCCTGGATCAAATTTCTCTGAAATCAAGGTGGCAGAAGGAGAAATGTTACTCCCTTAATATCTATGGACCTTGAAGTATGCATGATTTAGAGGAGAGGTGTGGACACCAAGCTACTGTACCATTTAAATTACTGATTGTTGATTTAACCTCCTAGGTTAAAAACCACATAGGTTTTATTACTACTACTTATTGAAGAACTAAATATAATGAAAGTTTTGTCTTTGACTTGAGTGAAATTTTGTTTCATTTCTTTACCACCAAGCACCACCTTCCACCATCTCCTCTCACAGGCAAGGTTAGTGCAGACCTTGGTGAAAGGTGGGGGCTGCAGGGTGGGAATGCCAGAGATTTCTGCACAATACCCACAGAGTTTCTGAGACCAATTATGTCGTAGCATGTTTGTAACAAAGGGGAAAAAAATCAAACCATCAGTCTGAATACTGAGCCCATCTTTGCAAAGCAGATGATCTTTAGGAGGAAGCCAGCATGCACAGTACAGCAACATAGGTATCCAGACACTTATATGATGGTCATACAGGTTTACCCCATGGTTTCCTCTAGGGAAAATCAGGCTTGAAATCAAGATTTCCATCTCCAAGGCTCATTCAACCCAGAAGTTTTTCATTTTATAAATGAACATATGGTTTAATTTGAAGTCATGCTATGGAGCCTAGCTTGTTGAATGCCCATTTTTAGAAAGCATTGATAACATATGTAGGATGGTGGAGTTTTGTTTTGGTTAGAGGTTTTATGGAGGCTTTTTGCTTTTTTTCTTGACAAGTACAGCAACACAAGCTGGATGGATTAGAGCACCTCAGTCATGTCATTGTTTATATTGTCATGGACTGTCATAATGATTGGTGTTCAGAAAGGATGCGATGAAATGTTTATGTAGAAAACTAATCATTGTTTTGTATTTTTTATTGACACTTTGCATGGTATATCCTATGCTGGTTTTGTGGGGGAGGGAGGCTGCGTTATTTTGATTTTTAGCTGTCTAGCTCTTACAGTGGGTCTGCTCCTGCTTTTGCTGAAACTTTTGGCCATTTTACCACTCTTGTGAGCAGACCTGGAGCCAATCTGTCTATGAATGCAGTAACAGAAGCCCCAAGTCTATGAGGAGCTCTGTGCAGGAGGAATTCCATCTCCATATATGAGACCTTGCTCAGCTGCAAAGCATGCCAAGATTAAGCCAGATTTTGTGCAGAGCAGCTAAATAAGAGCAAAGCTTCTTTAATTTTTGAGATACTGTTTTAATACAACAACGTCAGCTGCTGCTTTTCAGAGTCTGGGAAGCACATCTGGACTGTTGGTACAGTTCGCCTTGCTAAACAGTGGCATTAGGCTCTAGCTCCATCTTCTTTCCTTGGAGAAAACAAGTTTCTACACTCTTCTCTGTGGATGCAAGGGCTAAGGGCCAGCAGACCTCTGGGCCTATACAAAACTTGAAGAAAATAAAAAGGAGTTATTAATAATAAAAAGTGTAACTGCTTTTTTTTTTTTTTTTCCCCCCACATGCCAATGTGATGAGAGTAATGACATTCACCCCAGGCAGAGAACTCTCATCCCTCACCTGGTACCCCACAAAAAAGCAAACTCTTCCCACTGTTGGTCCTTCACCCATCTCACCTGCTTAGCCATGCCAGCACATCCACTCATCAGAGGATGTGGGAGCAGCCTCTCAGCCTTTGGAGGGTGGTTTTCCTTTACAGCACTCAGATGGAGAGGGTGATGCTTGCTCTAAAGACTTTTTCACAGAAGGCTGTTAAGACAGTCCCTGGGCTGTGAGGAAATGGGAGGTGTAACTCGAGTTGCAGAGGAACAATAACAACTGCACACAACTTCTGCATTCTTTCACAGGAAAAAACCAAACAGGCTTGATTTGCACAAACCTTCCACCTCTTGGCTTTCCCTCAGCAGTTCCCCAAGCAGTGGAGAAGGCTGAACTGAAAACGGAGGTTAAGAGATGTCCTGGACCATAATTAGGTCTTGCTACTTGTCTTTGTGAAGAGCTTTTGTTACATGTGAGAGGCAGTGGACAACCTGTTGGCCTCTCTCTTCCCCCATCTCCTCCTAAATTAAGGGGAGACAGATTCAGAAACGTGTCATTTTATACCTGGCAAAGAAATAGGTGTTCAAATTATGCCTCCATCAAGCACAGAGAGGTCAGACTAGCCAAAGAGTTAATGTCCAGGTTTACTGGAAACATTACCTAAAATAATCACTTTCTAACCCCCTCTTATCAAAGGACAGATGCCTGCAGCTGAGGCATTGTCAAAGATTAGACTCCAATGCTGATGCATCCTGCTGTGAGAGAGCAGTGGGACAACCATGACGAGAGCAAGCTGGCAGTGAGGACAAGCCATGTCACAGCTATGTTCCTGCAGGTTAGTTTCTGAAATGAATGAAACCTTAGCCAAAGCAACCTTCTTTGGCAAAACGAGAGTCAAATTAGTGTACATTACAAATTAGGCAGCATTTCTTCATAACAGCTCCCTAATCTAAAGGAAAGTTAGCATTTTTTTTTCCCCATAGGTATGGTTTCTCAGTAGCCATCTTGGCATAGAGTAGTTCTTTATGTCTACTATGTATGTTTTGATGTGTCTGCATTGGTATTATTTTTGATATCTGGAGTTCAGATTTCTATATGTATATGCATAGCAACTATGCTTAAGAGCCTAGAATGAAATTCAGCATTGAAGAAACAGGAATAGTGCTCCAACTACAGTCTGTCCTCTTCCTCACCTCTTTGATGACACCGCTTATATGGTGAAAGCTTCTGCTCAGTGTGCATTATTCAATCCTTGCTGTACCTTTATTTCCAGGGAGGTGAACCTATTGCAGATCTCAGCTGCACCTGTTCCCAAAAGAAAATAATTTCAATTTATTTATAAAGTAGTTTTGAAGTTTTTATAATTTATATGGCATGTTTAGTCCTAGCTTAGCTCTTAAAAGGGATTTATGAGAATGGCACAATGGAGGAAAAGAGCTTCCCTGCTTGCCCCATTTTCTTCAGAAGTAGGTAAAAGCTGCACACCCAGATTTTCCTTCAGGCATCACACTGAGGATGTGACACGGCTGGCAGCCTGGTACCACTTGCAGGCATAGTGGCAAATACAGAAGGCTACCTGAAGAGCTGTGCAATAATGTGAGCAATAAAGGATGCGCTTGAGCTAAGGTGGGGTGTTGTAGTTAACTTTTACAAGACAGAATGGGAAAAGAATCAAGAGTTTTTAAGGGATAACATTTCCTTTAGTTATCATGTATCAGGTTGTACCACATCTTGGAAAAGTAGACTGGAGTGTTGCTCAGTATCCAGCAGGGCTTAGGGACAAGACTGATAAATCTTCAGTAAATAAATCTTTAAAAACTCAAATGTGTAACTCAATGGAAGGGGCTCTACAACTTGTTGTTTTGGTCAGTTGAGCATACGAAGTCAGCTATAATATATTTCATTTGTGGCTGTGTCTAGGGAGTCTCACATGCTGTGCACAGGGCACAAAATGTAAATTCAGATTTAAAAAATCCACTGTACTTTCCCCCATCAACAGGAGTAACATAGGATTTGTTTACATTGTGTTTACATCTTTGACCATCTTTAATGGCTGTATGATTTTAGATTAATATAATATACTTTAAGCATCTATGACAATATTCTGAATCTTCTGCAAAGGAAAATAATGTACAATTTACTAAAGACCACCAAAGGGAAGTTGCAGTATTTGTCAGAGTTTGAAAATTATTAAGAAAAATGTGTCTTTGGAGATTGCAAGCACCTTTGGTGGTAAAGGGGCTTGATCATTTTGTTGTTTTGTTTTGGTTTTTTTTTTGCAATTAAAGTAAATGATTTCTATGGGGAATGTTCTTAATTCTGTGCTGCAGATTCTATTACCTACACCAATAGTGGTTTTTAATGCAATAGAGTCAAGATATTCATAGGAATTAAATTTTTTTCATAAAGTTTTCCACTAAGGAGCAAAACAATGGGAAATGCATAATTCATGTGTTTCACAGGGAAAGGGATACATTTTATTTACATGTAAAGGTAAAAAAAAAAAAAAAAAAAAAAAAGTTGTAAAGTAGCCAGTGTAATATTTGATCAAATTTAGTGTTATTAAAAGATGGTATGAATTAGAGACATAAGGTTAAAGGAACAAATCCACTGAAACTGTACAGAAAAAACCCTTTTGAGGTCTAGTATAGAAAAAGCAGAAGAGTGGAGGATGTAGTTTAGAAGGTTTTGTATTAAGTATTTTCTGTCAGTGAGAACGAATTCTTTTTTAGAAATGTGTAAAGTGATATTACTGCTTATCCACTTCAATCCATCCCATTAGTTCTACAATTACAAAATATTTTGAAGGGAGGCATTGTATTTCAAAACGTACAAAGTCTGATTATTTTGATTCTTGTAGTTTTACTGAATTTACGAGCATTTCTTAATATTGTATTGGAGTAACTGCTCAGTGAATAATAGAAGAAATGAAGTGGGAACTCTGAAGATCATCTGTCTATGGCTGTCTTCAAAGTTAGAGCAGGTTGCTCAGGGCTTTGCTCAGCTGAACTTTGCCATTCTCCAAAGATGGAGATTCCACAGCCTCTGTGACAAAACCGTGACAAAGTCATAGTAGACTTGTCTTATTTTGCCTCAGTTGACTAAAGATTCCTTGAACTCATTAACTTTGCCTCAGTAATTTGTAAGTGGTGGAAGGAATCTAGGCCATTCTTTGGGAGACTGTATTTTTGATATTTGGAAGAATAGCTGTATCTTTGAAAGACACCGTGCATTACTGTAGACACAGATTTGGAAGATCTATTTTGGAGGCAATGAGGAAAGACAATCCAAAATGGGATAAGCTTTGCAGGCACTGATGGGATGCTAAAGCCTATGAAGAGGTGCTGTGAATTTTTATTTTATTGGAAGAGGAGGAGGAGATACTGCACTAGCTTGTGCTCCTTCTGTTGAAAATATCAAGTGCATAGAAGGTGATGAGTTTGCTTTTTAGTATCCACCCTAAATTCAATCAGCAAGATTAAGATCGAGTACGATGTGAATGCAAAGCATGTATTTCCTACAAACAGGCAATGTGTTCTGAGTGCTCTTTCCACTGCTGCAGTAGACCAAAGTCACCACTCAAAAAAAAAGAATTTTACTTAATAGTGGTGGGTTTGGCTTTTCTGACTTGGGTTAGGTTTTGGTTGGGCTTTTTTTGTTGTTTTGTTGTGAGTTTGTTTGGTTAGTTGGGGGTTTTTTGTTATTACTTTAAAGCTGCTTTGTTATTGTGAAACTCTGATGGTCTTCCTATCACTCGGATAGCCAGAATATGTGATGTTATCCATTGTGACAATGTTATTAATTCACTGTAACAATAAACCATGACTATCTGTAGCGTGCATGCTGCATGCTGAAATTCATATGATTACATTAGTTAATAATGGGGGATTTTATCTGCCTTTCTTTGTTGTCTTTTTTCAAATAGCTCTTCATGAAAATTTCAAGTGTCTCCTACTTGGTAACAAGTCTTAGCTCCTTGTAGTTGCCTTGGTTTTCTTATCATACATAGTGTAAAGAATGGTCTACCCTTTCTCCCTCTCCTTTTATTTAATGACTGTAATTACTACTTGAAATCTCTATTCACCTTCTTTTGTTAAAGCATATAAAACTACAAAATCTCTTAAAAATTAAGCACTGCCCATACTAACAAAACAGGCCAAGATGGTGTTTAGCTATTGACATTAGCGTGATCCATTCTGCTAAATAGAAATTTGGGTTATGTATCTTTCTGCATTCATTTAGAAAAACATTGACCCAACCACAAACATTGCCTCAGCTTCTTGAAGGATAGCTTTGCTTTATTCTCATTTCAGTGACTACATAAATTACCCAACCTGGTCTGTATCAAGGGAAGAAGTTCCTTTGTAGTGGTGCTACAGAAGTGAATTTGAAAGAAATGGCCTCACAATTACTCTGAATTGCCCTCCATTAATTTCAGGTCGAGCTCCCAGATTTCCATCTGAGATTTTCTGAGGAAGAAAAATAGGTTCCAAAAGCTGTATAATTTTTCTGGCTTACCTACAACACGTGACCTACCAAAGCTTGTGCTATGGAAACAATATGTTCATTCTCATTAAGTACAGTGCAGGTCAAACACATTAGATCTACTGTGCAGATGATCAGTTTAGTAAGATGATTTGCACACAGGGTTCAGCCCAATGAAAACATGCAATGCCACTAGGCAGTTCAGCAATAGCATAATAGAGTATTGATTATTACAATTCCATAAGCAGGGGAAAACTGTATGCTGAATTATACTCTTCACTGTAAATTTCAGGAAGATTTATAGTCCCTTTTCTATGTTTTATCAAAAAAAAACCCCAAAAAACCAAACTTGATCATAATTATACAATGATAGAGACCTAGGCACTAAAATCATGTTAACTGTAGTTTGTACTCCAATTTAACAAATCAATAATATCTTCAACTGTCCCACATATTTATTAAGCCACAGTTACTTCTCCTTACAAGGGTTTGAGCAATGGAACAGGAAGAATGTCGGGCTGTTTTACCCTCAGTTCCTGAGTTTGGAGGAGGAGGAAATTGGGGGTCACTTAATAAAAGACACCATCTCTTTGAATTTAAGTAGAGTTTTACATCTCTGCCACTGATATAATCCTTTCAATGAACTCTCTAGAAATAAGGCCCCCAAGTCAAGGAGGGAGCCAGTACCTTTTCTGCACAGTGCAGCCACTCCTGATGCTGCTATTGGTGGACAATGGCCTCTGTCACTCACCAGTCCTCCATGTTGTGTGGTCTGCAGGCAGGGATTCACAGATGAAGCTGGATAAAGTGCTGAGGAAACCAGTCCCTCTCGACTATGCCATAACTAGGATGACTTATTTCTCTGGGGGAAGAAAAAGCATATATACATACATAAAGTTAGCTGGAGCTGGAATAAAAATGCATGAGAAGGGAGATGGTACATTCCTTTTTTATTATATTTCACTGCTGGAAAGCCATTCCTTTCCCTCTTTAGCACTTAACTACAAGTGGACATGCCATTTATCTTCCGAAGCCTCTTTTTGCTATGGGGAGATTTCTTGAATTTCTTCTGGAGTTCAAGTTCATTTGACAATTTGATTATTCACTGTGTTAAATCAGGTATATTTAGATCCTTGATCTTCAGGCAAATCATGATCCAGTGCAGGACCTCTGTCTATTCACCAGCTTACTCGTGTCTGTTAAGTTGTGATTGTTTGTATCCACATATCCACAAAGCCATGGCATGTCACTTTGCTTCTGTGTTTTCACTTGCTCAGCGTATCCTCTCCTGATACCTAAATTTAGATTCAGTAGCAATTCATTTTGCAACTTGTACTGCTGACAGGATAGACAGTTCTGTGGTGATATTCTCTCCGATGTGCTGAACACTGCACAAGACAGAGAAGTCGTCATTAATGTATTAAACCTAACAAGACGACAATTAATGGAGAACAAGGCTCTCTGGATGTGTTTCAAGCGTACATTTAAAATATGAATATAAATTCTTTTGCAATCTGAACTGTTCTCTATTTAAATTTCCTAATTGAGATTGAGAGCTACTAATGATATTGACCTGATCTCAAGCCACTCACGCCAGGATTGATTCTGTAAAGGGATGAGCACCCCGGACTCAATTCTGGAAGTACTTCTTATGCACATGCCTAACTTTAAGGCTCATGAATAGTTCCATTAAACACAAAGATCATTCTTGTGCTCTCAGGTTGAAAATGTGCTTGGCTGCTTTGCTGGAGCAGGGCAGGAGTATGAAACCCTTTCAGTAGTTTTTCAGCCACAACAATTTAATTATCTTATGCAATATCTTGTTACTTGGCTTTCAGGTAAGTCATTTAGACCAAAGACTCCTCTCTAAATGTTCCCTTTCTGTCTGTCTAACTAAAGATCCATTCTTTTTAAATCGTTACAACTGCTGCTACGCAAAACAATGTGTTTTGGATTAGCATGACATTATTTAGAATTGACTTCTTTTCAGCAAGTTAGGAGAAACCTAAAGAAGCCACGCTGAAAATTGAGCAGGGATTTTGCATCAGGTTTAAGTCAAACGCACACAGCCAAACATTCTTCTTGACTTTCGCAGTTATTGTACATCCCTTGAGCTGTGTCTGTCCTGATGTGGGGTAGCAAAAGGAGAAAGGAATCACGAGCCCCCTGTGTCTCTCCGTTTTCTCTTCAGTACAGGGCATGTTATATAATAAGTGTAAATCTAAATTTATTTCACTGCAATTTAAGCATAGTCTGATTACTTTGAGTTTGCCATGTCTATTAATTTAAATCTGCCCATTATCATGATCAGACTGAAAAAGCTCAGATGTTGTCAAACCATAGCTGCTAGATAACACGGCTCATTATACTTCTAAGACCCATTTATGCCAAGTGCATCCAAGTTTTTTGTGTACTCAACTCTCAGCTTAGATTAACGTGTCATCTAATCACGTATTGTGCAGCAGAAACAGCATCACAAACAGGGTAATAGGTGACCAAGCATAGCATAAGCCCAGCTGTAGGGAGCCTGACCTAGTGAAGTGTAGTTATCTAGTTTATGAATGCACTTGCAAGACTGCTAATGCAGTTCTGCAACTAAAAATATATAGGTGGTCTTCTGCTTCCTACAGTGAGGAGGAACATAGAACACAGAGCAGAAAAGCAGTTCAGGAAAGCTCTCTGCAACAAAAGAAATGTGTTCTTGCAAAAGAGTGTCTAGCATCCTCTGCCCAACCCAAAACCACAGAGGCAGAGTGACAAATAAGTCTCCCTCTGTAAAGCCATAATGAAAAGCTATATTAATAAGGCAATAAAAAAGCTTGTCATAAATTAACTGCTTGGTTTTCTCAGGGAACATAAAAATTTTTCCTCAGTTTCAGCCCGTTCCACCCTCTGCACTAAAACACACCCAGGGTCTGGCAGTTGCTTGGTCCCACGGAGGAGCACTGGTCTCCCCCTGGGAGGTCTGGTGAAGATGGTGCCCACCCATAGCATGAAATATTCAACCTCTGTCCTCTCCACCCATCCACAGTGCTGCAAAAAGGAGTCCAGAAAGCTTCTTTAAAACCTCCCTGTTGGTGTGTAATTTCTTTCTGTTTCTACAGGAGCGGAATGACAACATCCTTGCAAAGCTAAGAAAGCATCAGGCTGAAGCACAACCTTCACTTCCATACAGTCATTTCACTGTGACTATATATTAATGAGTACCAGGATCCTAGAAAGCAGCAGATACAGAGCTCATATGCTCATGTTATTGGTTAATTCTTTGCTATACATCAAATTCAGTAGACTCAATCTCTTGCTGGGAAAGTTCTTGGTAGAAAGGTGTGTGAGTGCACACATGTAATGCGTGTGCACAGATGTGTGTTGAACAGCTCCCTGTGAGAGGTGATGATTTAACAATGTGTTTGCTGGAGTAACTGATGTTCACCCAGTTCCAAAGCAGATGCGAGATCTCCATATGCTGTGCTTTTTTATCTTTTAAACCAGATTTAGTGTGAAAATATGTGCTGTGAAAGTACGTGATGGTGATTTTTAGCTTATCTATTTATCTCTACTCAGTCTTGGATTTTTTTCTGCGCTTTACTTGTTTGCGAGCCTTCTAGTAGAAGATTCATTAGCATTTACTGGGTTGCTAAACAATTTCTATTCTCCAGCTCTGTTATCATTTTCTATTACAGTTTTTGAATCAATTTTTTTTTTCTTCATTGATATCCAGCCTTGTAAAACCGACTTTGAATAACCAGAACATTAAAATGAAACACCCATTGGAAAACATTTAACGAGAAATATCTGTCCCCTGTTCCTTAATGGATTTTCTTACTATCCTAAGTAAATATTTTGGAATCAAGTCCTTTCATCTCCAGACTGCCTAACAGCTAGATACAGATGCACCCATCTATTTACCTACCTAGCTGTATATCTTCTGTTTGCTTACTGATTATTTTTTTTTCCCTGAACAGTTTCTTTTCTCAGCAGAAATTTGCAACATCTGAAACAAAGTGAATAAAGGCTTGAATATGCTGTTATCCAAACTCCTCCCCAAATGGGAAGACTTTGGAAAGTTTTCTTTAAATGCTCAGATCCTCTGTATTTCATACCCTCTGCAAGAAAAAAAGAGTGAAAAATGAACAAGTCATGGATTTTCAGTACTCTAATGACTTATACTAATGTATTCCTTCATCTAAATACAGATTTCTATTTAAAATTCAGTATGCAGGGGTATTATGAATTCTGGTTTAATAGATTCCAAATAATTGCCCTTTACAAATGATGAATAGCTGTTTAAAGCCACTGATAAGAATATAGTTTCTCCCCCAACAATGGGCCTTCCGCATTAACTGTATCATATATGTCTGAAATTAGTTTATTAATTTTTTTATTGATATGCAAACTACAAGCTGATGGCAGATGGCAAATAACCCCTCACTCTAACACCAAACCCTCCAAAAAAGGCCTTGTCTTTGCTACTGTTTTTGTAGAGGGACAAAAAAAGAGAGATAAGAAGATAGCTTTTATATTGAAGGCAGGCCAGTGAAATGCAGATGATGCCGTCCTCTCTTGTACTCAGTTTTCAGATTTTTCTGGCATAAAAAGAATAAGATATAAGGTTGAATTAATGACCAGATTTGGCACAACTGCAGCTCTGTGCTGTTTATGCTATCTCCTGACTACCCTTTAAAACAACTATTCTAGACTTGTTCTTTCATTTAAAAGATGAGCATCCGGAAATACTGAAATTAAAAATACATTATTCATATATTCAACACAGGAATGACCTGACAAAAATTTCACTTAACAGAGCTGATGGTTTCTTCATAACATATGAAACCCTTTGCAAACACGAAACAAAATAGATTAAATGCATTTACAGTTGAATTGAAGCTATGCATACAACAAGATATTGGAAGTTTCTAAGGTTGTATGTGTTTTGTGTGCTAAATGCACCTGCTGTCCTTACATGCAGCACTTGGGAAAATATATGCAAAATGTGAGTTTATTAGAAAACTAACACTAACAGCTTTTTCTTTAAAAATTGGAGGGTGGGGGTGGGTGTTTGAAGTATTATCTCAAATACTTAAACAGGCACACAAAGATCTTAGACACTGACACCAGTAGTTTTGTCAAATAATGTGGTAATGCTGAAGTTACAAAAGGGTGCTGTGTGTATATATATGTGTTTTTTCACTACATAATGGTTGGCCTTTACCAAGCTGTTAGATTACAAGCAGAAATAAAACACTTGCTGGGTGAAAAGTACATATGTATAAAAATAAATTGCATTAAAGAACAGTAGTACTTCTTATTATGCGCATATTGTGCAATGTAACATCCTTCTACTAGTGCTCACTTGCTTTCCCTGTCCATATGTGACTGCATGTAGTTATATTTGTGTGCAGAGACTGAATCTCAGCTAAACGTTTGCTGCTGGAAAAATATTTGCTAACAGCAAAACAAAACCCTCTTCATTCTTTCCCAGAGGTTAGGAAGTTACTGTAAGAATTGGTTTACTTCCCTCATTTTTGTCTTTCCTACCTACAAGCAACTTCAATTTGCTTTCCAATTAATATTCCCTTGGCAAAGTTAGCAACACCACAAGAGGTCCTAAAAGTGGGTTAAAGCAGCTTTATGCCTTTACCGTAGTTGCGTCTATAATGCTTGGCTCTGGTCCCTTTAGCCTTTTCTTTTTTTCTATAGGGGCAGGGCAGTTACCCCCCTCTCAGGGCCCTTTCTTCCTCCCTCTGGGGTAGGCTGCCTTCTCCACACACCACTGGTACCCAGAAAAGAATGGTTCTTCTGTTTGTCTGGCTGCCTGCATATTGCATCCATTGCTCCATTCAGCCTGTCTTTTCAGGTCTGCTAGCTGCTGTACAACTTAGCTTTTGTGCTCTACTGCCAGGGGTTTTCTGAAGCCAGACGCTTTTTGAAAAGAGGGTATATTTGCATAAACAATACCATGTGAGGAGGTCTGCTGGAAACAAAATCAAAATTCAGCTGAGCAAATCTTCCCGAACAACTCATTTCTTGCAACCAACACCTCCTATCGTTACCATCTGTGTACTAAATTACGGCCGAAAACGCGTGCAGCTCTTTCTTTTCACTTGTTCTTGTGTACGGATTCCTCCTATCAGCTGAAGTATATTTTGTTTTCAAATTTAGGCTGAACAGAGACCCTTAAACAGCATTTGGTATATGGAATGAGAAAAATATGGTTGTGTTAAATAAGGAACAGAAGGCCAGCCATGCATCAGCTAGCTTGCAACCCAGATTGGATTTGTACTGAAGGCTCATCAAAATGCATATCAGAAACAAGATCTACCCATCAGCTTGCTGAGATTTCAGGTCAGCAATGGCAGGGCAGCTTTATCAGAACAGAGCAGGGAGAGTAAGGCTTACTACTGTGGCAGATAGCTGAAGGAATCACTCTGGGAATACATGTGCTTAAAGCAAATCTCTAGTGGCTTAAAATATTGGAAATACTGAGTGCATGTGTGTGTGTCTGTGCACACAAACACAAACATAAAGCAGCCATACATATATATACATGAGTGAATTCATGTACAGTTCTATGCCCAAGCAAACATACACACATGTTCTTGTGCTACATCCTCTGTGTGCATTTATAATATCTTACCCATGGGAATAAAAATAATTAGGCTGGCCCTGCAAAAAGGCAGGCAGGCAAATCAGAAGTAGCCACATGGAAAAAAAAATAAAATAAAATACAGTTTCATAAGCCATTGCTCAAATCTCCCACTTACTTGCATTAATTTTTTTTTGTTCAAATATCTAGCTAGGTAATGCATCTCTCACTGTTCCATTAAATTGCAATCTTAATTTTGCTTTCGTGCTCAGATGCTTTGGATATAATTAATAACAATATTCAAAATGTGTCTCCCCTACTCCATTAGGTCTGTACACACACAGCATCTTCTACTTTGCACTGCCTATTAAACCAGTCTTCTGTCAGAAAAAGGGTGTCTATGGATGCGTTCAGCATACAAAAATACCACGAATGAAGGGTCCTCCCTTTACCCTGCTGCCTTGATCCCTGCCCACTTTCCAAACCATAGTGCCAAGCCAGATTGCCTGCGAGTGTTGACCCACTCAAGACACATAGGGGATTTGGGGGGGGCCTCTTTTACTGATCTGGCTTCTTCTCACACGAAACCCAGCTCAGGGGAGCAGTTTGAACAGAAGACCTCATATCTTCTTTTTTTCACCTACAGACAGAAATCTTAGTAAACAGCTTCCCAGGCACCTCCCAAGTGTCTGAAGTGGCCCCTTGCCAAGAGTCAGACTTCATTTCTGTCATGAGGCTCCAGTCAGGGTGAATCTCACCCCGAGGATGTATCCAATTGGACAGGTAGCAGAAAACTGGAAGGAAATATTTCCAATCCTTCATATATTTTCCAAATTCTCTATTATATATGGAGCTTTATTATTCTTACCTGGGATGTAAAAGTGGCCCATTTCATACAGCACTGCAAAATGAAGATCCTGTTAAGCAACTAGGCTTAGTAACTCTTTTTTACTGGATTGCAGTTTGGGGAAACCATCCCTTTAAGATATTTGCCATTTGGTACATGAAGAAAAAATGCTACACAAATAACATCCATAAACCACATCCATTAAGGTTTAATAGGTGTGCTAGAGATAGGAATACCCACTACATAACATCTCTAAAGATGGATTTATTATTTTGCTTCATTTACTATCATAAACCTTTCATTATTCTGAAATTAAAGGCAAGGCCAGCATCCCTTATTCAAACCTCTCCTGGTATTAGTTTACAACATAAATGACTGTATCAAGGAAAAGAGAAAACAATAATAAAACAACCAGAATTTGATGCTTGACCAATAAAATCCAAAATACCTGCTACAACAACGCCATAAAATTGTAAGCTCAAGCACCAGAGAGCATGTTTGTCACCCAGCAGCTCCTGGTTTTGCAATAAAGGAGTGAGTGTCTCCATAGCTCTGTCATCTCTGCTTGTCCTTGTTTAGCCCCACAAGGCCAAGCAAGGTCTTCTCTCTGTCTCTGCAAAAGCCAGACATGACCCTATTGCTACCTCATCCAGTTCACTCTGGTCCTGGCTGGTACTCTCATGCATCTCCTGCTAGTGAGGTCTGAAACTGGTCCCTGCAGCAGGGGGTGAAAGTGTTGTAACCTCATGGAGCCCTCCACTGATGTCAAGAAGGAAATATCTATATAGTATATTGGGCCTCAAATCAGCAAGACATATGGAGGGCAAACTACATTAGTCTCACTGAAGGAAATTCCTTATGTTACAGCCAGGACATGAATAGGGAAATACAGGAGAAACTCACATTTCAACATTAACCAGTATCACCTACCTGGTTCAAATTATGGCACATACTCCTTTCTTTCAATTAGCTTCATGGAGACTGAGTTTCTCCTTTAAAACGACCCACAAAGGAAGACTGTTTCTGAAACAAAGCTCAGAAATATGTCAGTTTGAAAGCAGAGCTTGCACTTGAGTGATGAGCAGTTATGCATCCTGCAGTTAATAAGCTCACATATGTTAACATATACATTAATCTGTATGTTAATCTCTGCTTTTCTGAGGATTTCTCTATATTACCCTACCTGCCCTGGCATAAAAAAAAAAAGAAATTCAGAGAAGAAATGATGGTTTTTATCTAAAAGAGACATTGCCTGATTAGCATTTGCTGTGTGCTCATTATAGTGCAAGAAAAATTAGTGGGGAGAAGAGGGGTTGGAAGTAGGAGGCAAGGAAAAGTGAACTCTGCGTTGTTTGCAGAATGTATTTTTCATGGAGTCTGCAAAACACTTTGGAGAGGGGTTTGCATGACTGGATTTTGTAATCCTCATAACTTGGAAATCAATAAGATAAATGGAGGAGAACAGAACAGCTAGTGGCCTCAGTCTTGATGATTCCAGGATAAATCCTTTTAATAAACATGAAACTGCAGCAGAGCAGAAACTCTAAGTCCTACTTTTGATTTAAAGATGTTTACCTCTGTATCTGTGACATTTCTGGGCTTTTATTCCCTTCCTTATCTTTTCAATTTTATCTCTCTGGCTACCCATACAGTTAATTATTTTTTTTTGCATTTATTCTTCCTAAACATGGGTGTATGTATGTATTAATACAGGCAGACAGTAGGGACATACATATAGTTTGGCTTTGTAGTGGCTCCCAATACTTAATGGAAAATTACAGTCATCCTATAGTTGTCTTGTTCATGCCTGACACAGGCTCGTGTCTGTATGGGAGACTCACATTTGTGACACATGCAGATGTAATGAAGGGAGATGTCATTAGAGAAAACTTACAGCCTAGATTTTGCTGGTGATGGTGGTGACAGAGGGATTGTTTAAAAAAAATGAAACAAACTGCACCAGTTTCACAGCATTAGGACTCCTTCACCAGTTAAACCATCAGAACTGGGATTTGACAAGGCTAGGCTTGTATAATAAATGTTTGATTAATTTACACATTTCTACAATATAACAACAAGGATTTGGATGTTCAAGATTTAATATCCAGGTTTCCCTTGATATACAGGGAGGGGGGAAATACATTTAGATCTCTCATTTATTTTCCAATTAACTGTTCTTTATCCATGCATTAATATTACAAATGTCTCAAGAATAATTAAAACAGATAAGCAATTTATAAAAATCTTCACATTTCATGCTAATTACCATAATGTAATGTTACATTTCTATTAGGAGCTTTGTTCCCTCCTCCCAGCCTTTACTTTTTAGCAACCCTGGGGCCTCAGCCAGTCAGCATGTTATAAATCTTTGTTAAAATACGACACGAAGCTAAGAAGCTTGCAACAAAGCAAATTGGACAGTGATGGAGCTCTCCTTTCTTTACCTTCATTTCCCAACAGCCAGCCTATCATCAAATATGAAAACAATGATGGTTTTTCACAGCTTCTCACTGTGAAGGCTAAGAGGCTCCCAGGACAGAGGTTGGGAGTATGGGCGTTGAAGGATCACAGCCAGGCCGCGAGAAAGGCAGAGGAGAGCAATTTGATCACAGGATCCTGTTAGAGAAACAAATCATGGGCCCAGGAAGGAACCACAGAGTCAAAATACCACCATACCATGCAATTATATTCACAAGCTATTAACTCCCATCTGAAAATGAGTGTGCTTGTTTGGCCTTCCTACACAAGATTATTATGGGGATTTAAAACCATTCTAAGGGGAATTCCTACTGATGTTTAACATTCACACCATGAAATCAGAGAACAGAAGTAATTCCATGAGGTATTACACAAGCTCCCCCACACCTCTGTTCCAGCCATCAGCAGAACCAAATAAGTAGTCAAGATAAACACCATAGTTATCATCAGCAGTTTGGAGTAAGAAGTAAAAACAGGTTCAAAACACTGATCTTGTGAACAATTCACATTGATAAAGAAGTTTCCTTTGCTAAAATATGAGACTTCACATCAGTAAAATGATGCACGTGTTCAAGTGTTTAAAGGAACAGGATAAATTTGTCCAATGAATTATCTAGAATGAACATGATCAAGTCCACTGATAACAAAACAGAGCCAGCACGTTAGCACGTGGACCCACGTTTGTGCATTCCCTTCTACTCCGGTGCTGCATGGCAAAGCTATGCTGATAGACTCATGCTGATAGTTGCATCTCAGAGTAGCCTCTTCCACTCAGCCTTTGAGCAGTAATTTGTGTCATAATACAGATAATGTACCTCCATATGTTTCAAAAATACACTCATCAAAGCTTTCAGGAATAATAATGTAGTTTACATTTCATTTTGCTTTTATTCTGGAGATAGACTTTGATACAAGGTGGTGAAAATGAGATTATTAAATAAAATTCTTGCTCCAGCACCAAGTCCTGAAACCTTCCTTTAAGGAGAAGAGTACCTATGTGCATGTCCTCAGCTGCTACCCAGTCTATTGATTCAAAGCTACAACACTTTTGTTATATTACTGACTTTATTTATTTCAACATTGATAGCATTCAAACTGCATAGATGATGTACTAGGTAAGATACCTTTTTAAAACCTTTTACTGAGATCCTATTGGGACTGGCATATAATTGAAAACACTTAATGGAATATTTCAGGGCATATTGCCAGAAAATGAATGAGAGAGTCAAATTTCATTTTGAAATGCTGTACAAAAATCACTTAAAATGATCATAGCTGTGGTTTAGTGTAGAAAAGGATGAGTATCATAATTTACATAGACTTTCCTTCCCTCTGAAATTATTTTCTCTCTTTGTTACATTTGACAACTCACCCCCTGTCTTTTCAGAAATGCCTGACATTCCTTTCAATTAAGCAGCAAGGGGACACAAGCAACACAGTTTTTAAGGACTGCTGAATGCATTGGGTGTGTTTTCAGCCCCAGGGCCAAATCCCCATTTGAGTCACTCCCTCGGGAAGAAATATCAGTGCTTAAAAGTTCTGCCTTGACCTCCTCTATGATAGCACAAAACCAAATTTCAATACTCTTGGGGCTTGGTTTGCTCTGTCCTTACTTCTGTTAGGGCATAAAAATATTTATATCTTGGAGGCTTCACAACTGTTAAGTTATGAGGTTTCTGAGGACAATACAGCAACATCCATCCAAGGATGGATTTTAAGGTAGATGTCTTCTCATTAATTTCCTGGGTGCTTGCACAGCCTCAGACAATGGGAGATATCCTTCTTCATTTGTTGTAAGTAAACCAAGGAGCAGAGAGTTTAAATGGGCTTTTCTGTAATCACACAACCGACTACCTCGAAACCTCAGCATAGCAGCTGACCTGCCTGCCTCCATCATCCCATAGGCTACAGGAGGAGATCCCCTGCAAGGCAGCAACCCCACACATTCCTATTGCAAATTTACCACTGAAAATCTCCCTCAAGCACTTCTGCACAAGGAAAACTTTAGCACAAGAAAAAACTTTTGTGCAAAGAAAAAAAGTTTCTACCAAGTGTTGCAGACAGGAGAAGCACAAAATGCATTTTGAGCTGACACCAAAAAAAAAAAAAAAAAAAAAAACCAAAAAAACCCCTCTAAGTTAAATTAATAGAAGCCAGGAAATTAGTTTCAGATGTAAATTTTTTAAATGCAACTGTGTCTATGCACTGAGGCACATATAAAATATTTTGCTGATTCAGGCTCGGCCAACCTCTCACTAGGAGCCTGTCTTCGTTTATGTGAAGAATTACAAAGGAAATATATAAATATTTAGTTGTACCTGTGAAACTTTAGGAGCCTCGAGCACTCAAACCTAATTTTGTAGACTAATATTGTTTAATTGCGACTGACATTTTAGCTCTAATTAAAGCTAAAAGTATTCGTGCCACAAAGACGTGTGTCACACAGCTCCACTAACAGCAGGCAAAGTATCCACCTAGCACAAATGACTGTGTTTAATTTAGCCTCTGTTCCTTTTGCAGTCCCCTTTGCAAGCTACATTTCACAGGTAAACAGCACTGGGTTGTTTTTATCCTGGCAATGGGCAAGAGAAACCTGTCCTTTTTATAGCATGGCATTAAAAATTAGGGCTAAATCCAACTAAAAAAGATTTAATTAAAAATTCCTCCAAATGCTGTTTTGACATGCAGATTAGAATGTGTTTGAGCCTTGTTTGTAACTAACTCTTCTCAGAGGAATCTCTTAACATCAGTCAGCCAGCATCTTAAAGGGTACAGCCCATCCCTTGTCTGTAATCCTGGTCCTGGACCTGGATTTACATGAGCACAGAGTTGTGACCACGCACTAGCACCATATGTCAATGTACATTTGCCTGCAGGTTTGAGAACCTCATTAGTAAACAGGCCCTCCATAAATATGCAGCAGTGACAAAATGTAGCAAACATTCTGAGACCTGGCTCATCCTTTCCACGTGTCACAATCTACAAGAGTCTGTGCTGCTATTGGTTAAAATTCCCTGCAGGCAGATTTTTCCCACTGGGTGCTCAGAAATGATGAGGTTCACTGAAGTTGTTCTCTCTTTTCTGTTCTTTTGAGTCCATTGGAATGATGACCCTAAATCTGGAAACTGAATATGGTGAGGAAGCCACAATCACCAAAATTGAGATGGCTTATCAGCTTGATTCCAGTTTTGCTAAGCTCATCCCTGAGCATTCCCCGATGCTGAGAGATCTCAGCAGTTTCACAGAGATGGGATGAATGTGGAAAGAGCCTGCAGTGAGCAGAAATCTCCATACCAGAATGGAGGTCGGAAATCAACACGCTCAGACCTCAGCCTGTGGAGAATAAGTTGAATGTGTGAGCTCTCTGCATTCATGGTTTTGCCACTGGAGTTATGGGGGGATATTTACCACCTGCCTGAGCAGCACTAGCCAATTTCTTCAAAATGAAATCATGGTCTTCCTAGCTAATAAAGGCAAACTACTATCAGTTATACCAACACTAATACTTAATGCCTTTTTCAGAATACATCCAAAATTCACAAATAAAACAACTGTTTAAATAATATCCTATCTGACTCTTGTAAATCCCATCCATGATCTCACCAAATGCTCCTGCTTCTGAGACAAAGCCATCGAGCTTGAACAACACACAGCATATTCTCACAGCTGGGACATGTCAAAAGCAGGTTTTGAACCAGGGCATAGCACAGATATGCCTCAAGCAGCAAAGATAAGTATCTTCCTTATGGCTATAATTTAACACCCAGGTTTACAGTGTTTGACCTCAGCTGTCTTTGACAAAGTCACAGGTACCAGTGACCTGTGGTGCCAAGCTGGAGTGTATGTTGTCTCGGAGGACACACTTCATATATCCTCTGGTATCTGAGGCGATGAACACAGGCAGGATACAAAAAATAAGTAATCAGCACGGTGAATGTGCCATGCAATATCACATACCCATCACGGGGGAAGGGGTTTGTGAGGGTGTACGTGCGGTGCTGCTTGCCAATAGACACAGATTGTTTAACAGTCACCTCCAGGCAGTAAAACCGGTTGCCAGTTCAAGTGCCAGGTAATTTTATGGGATAATTATTAACCTTACTGAAGTTATTACAGACTAGCTACTGGGAGACTTGTGAAGTGTGAATTATCGCTCTCCGTCTGACTGGGAAGGATAGCTAATCCCCTCAAACATTTTATGTTGAGCTGAAGATTATCCCCCTTTTCAGATATTAGAAAAGTCTTCAGAAAGGATCAAATTACATAAATTTTTTACAGTTGTGAGAAAGCATTTACAAGATTTCTCTTCCATTTCTCCACCACCCACCCACCACCCTTCATAGGCACCCTTCTTTCCAACAATATGTTAGGAAAACACAGTTCTGTCTCAGCCCTCTCTGATGCTGCCATCTCCTTAGAACACCACAAGCAGTGAAGCAGTGGTGTGAATTTCTTTTTATCTTCCATGGAAAATGTTTCTAAAGATGGTAGCAGAGCTAACACCATGTGCTAAGTCAGACAGCACAGCTCTTTCAAGGTCCCACAGTCTCCCCTCCTCCTCCTTCCCACTCAAAGTTTGTTGTACTGAGGATATAGTCAATTAACCTTCTTATCAAGCCACTGGTGAACTACCACTGCAAGGCAGCATCTTAGCTTCCTCTGCTTCCCACAACTTTCACCCAGCATTGTCGCTAATGTTGAGCTTTCAGTACCTGTCCCAAAGCCAAATGCCACGATAGAACATCACGAAGCCACAGCGTGTGAAGGAAAGTGTGAATGACAAAGCTCTTCTGCATCTACCAGGGCCAGCTCGAGATTGCTTAAAGAAAGCATCACACGTACATAGAAACAGAGGTTAAACAGAGGGGAAGAAATTAAGAAAAGCTGTAGCCCAATTTTTGGAGGGTCTCTTGAAAAGGAAAATGATAGAGTACCACCAGAGTATGCCCTCTCACATATGGTACTCCTCACCACGGGTGTCTCAGCCCTGCCCTAACACACAACCATTTCTCCTTTCTCCATGCATGTCTGGCACAGTCGCCTGTGAGGAACATACAGATTGTGACTCTTCCTGCAATAACTACAGAAGCATGGTCTCAGTACCCCCAGGGATGTTAACGTCTCTGTTCCAAGTCCCAGCTGATGATGCTTCCACCCACTAAGCTCCTACCACTTACCTGTATCCATACATACTAGTGTTAACTGCACAGATGGAGAGATGGTTTCCTGACGTGAGTTACTGCCATTTTCAGTCCACCACTGACAAGTGTCTGCCACAAGGGAATGCAGTAAATTCCAAAAGACTGTCCTTTGTTGATTTGTTACCCAACTTGTGGCTGCTTCCTCTCCTCCCTTCCACATGTCTCTTTTGAAATAGCATATATCTATTGGCATGCTTTGAAGGGATGTTCCCTTGATTGTCTTGCCCTTTCTTCTCCTATCCCCAGAGCTTTGTAACTGTCTTTTTTACCCCAAGAGAAAAAAAAAAAAAAGTACTGTGCTACTGTCTTCCTTTTCAGGGAACTGTTACATGGTAGTGCACACAAACTTGCATTCCTGCCATTGCTTTAATCTCTACCGACCTTATTTCTTGATGCAAGATCAGGAAATATCTTCTTCGATGACCATACACAGGCAAAAATCTGCTATTTCTGTTGCACCAAAAGGGGTATATCTGTGTGATAATAAGGAAGCAGAAAATGTAACTACCCATATTCCCACCACCACAGAGCAACTCCTGTTTTACACGGCCGCAATTGAGAAGAGTGACCCCAGAATGGTGAGATTCCAAGCAAACACTTTCAATCACTCCCCTAGAATCCCATCGGGATATTTTGATCTTATTTTGTTTCAGACTTTTCTTAATGTGGCACTAGATTTGTATTTCTTATGCTATCTCACTTTGCCTAAACTCACTTTATTTACATACTACTTTTGTGCCAGTAATAGACACCTTAGTTCCTGGAATAAGGGATGGGGACACTTGTGCCATTGCATTCTCTTCTATGAAGCATCCAGTATCTTTGCTTTCTTCCCTAAATTTATCTTAAAGCTCACCAAAACACTGTCTTTTCTTCTTTTACACTCTGTCCTATAAAGGGGAAAGAAGTCTTTTATTGTGTATTTGCCTTTTTTTTTTTTTTTTTTTTTTAAGAGGTCCTGGTGATATGTCATTCACTCTCTGAAGTTGTGTGTGTTCATACAGCTCTTAGTGCACTGCAGCTGTGAGCTCAGATAAAGCTTCTAACTAATTTCTAAGTAAATAGCACCCAAACGAAGAATTTGAGCCATCAGGTTTTGTCCCACAAAGACTTCCTGGCTGGTCAGTAATGAGTGTGAGACTTGCCCTGTCTTTAATCTTGGAGGACCCAGCCATGTGTTTGCACTGGTAAGAAAAAGTCAAAAGGTAGCTGTATTGTGCTGGCTGGGGGAAGGGGTAGGGAAGGTCAGTCTAGACAGGAAAAATGGGTGAGAACAATTGCTTTGTAGGTCTGTGCCTCTAAAGTTACTCTGCCAACAACCTTGATGCTCTCCTATAAGCCAAGGAGACTATTTTACCCTTAAAGATGCCACCTGCAGCAAAACCATCTCTTTTCAGTTAAGCACTGAAGTACGCTGAAAGTATATTATATGAAATTAATAATGCCTGATACTCGGTTTATATACACCTTGCTGTTGGAAGGTAAGGTCTCCAGGGAAATTTATCTTATTTAAATTACATATTGCTTCCCATGATAAACTTCTTGGGGCATTTGAAATAAATTACAATAAATATTTCAGACGTGCCAGCTATATCAGTGTTGGCACAATGGCAGTAAGTGCCTCATCAATAAATAAAATCAGTCTGGGTCTTTTAGGTTGTTTTAGTCCTTGCAGAGTCTGTTCCAACACACACCCACCCTCTGACAGCTAGCAGCATTCTTCTGATACAGTAGCCTTTTTTGAGGCTCTTTGCACCCACTACTACTTGTTATCATGTTAATATTGTCCCAGACTTTAATCTTGGCCATAGCGGAGTCTCTTCCTAATACATTTGAGCAGCCACATCAGCCCCTCTACTTTTATTTTGCCAGGCTAAAGCACACCATTAGCACAGCCCATTCTCTAGAAGCCCTTCTCCACACCCATTCCAACCTGGCTCGCTCCTGCTTAAAAATAAAGTCTTAGGAGAGGCTGCAGAGCACCAGATGCAGTTTTCCTCATGGTGCAACAGTCTACCCTGCTCATGGCACAACAGTTCAGATATTCTTCATGGATGAAGCTACTTTGAGGAATTAGCTGCCTGAGCGTGCCTTCGCTTCTCCTGGCTTAAAAGTTATTTTTGATTATTCCATAATGAAGTTTGGTTTGGGTTTTTTTTTTTTCGTTTCCACAGTCCCAGTCCTCATTTCTTAACAGATATATATACATTATTATTATATGTTTAACAAGAATCAAATCTAGGAGTTGTTATTATTTTCCAGACTTTCCCATTTTCCCATACAGGAACCACTGCTTTCTAGCCACATTCACTCACTATAAACTTAGAAGCAGCTGCAAACCTGTCAAGATTATCTGATATTCTCTTGGATTCCCAGGTATTTCCTATACTGTTTGAATGTGTTATAAAGTCCCAGAAACCTGTCTACCTATTTTCACTCCAAGCAAAAAGTTTTAACTCACCATAGCTGATGGCACAGCAATGTCCTGTTGAGCGATAGTGCATCCAAAATATTGAAGATGAAGCCAGGATCTTACCCACAATCTGTGGGGTGAGTGGAGGTGT
>JANHGN010004425.1:0-15000 GCA_024605025.1 Megaceryle maxima
AGTTGAATTGAAAAGATAAACACAGGAAAAAAAAAAAAAAAAAAAAAAAAAAAGCAGGTCCAAAACAGTTGTCAGGACATTTTTACAAGAATCCACAAAATTCAGATTTCTGTAGTACAAGGCTCCATGGCACTTCCAGAAATGGTCCAATTTCATCATGAGTCCAAACTGTCAGCAGCTTGGATGCTCCTTAAGTTTTAATGGTACAGCCAGCCTCTTTATTGGTATTGATAGGTATCTACTTTTTTTGGTTTTTTGCTTACTTGTTTTTAATCTCAGTAATGGCCCAGTGCTATGAAATCCACTTCCTGGCTAAGTCATTGTGCTTTATGTGCTCCTCATGATTTCAAAGGATTTCATTCTCTGTTGTTGAAGTGCTGTTAAAGGATTACATATGAGTCTCCTGTTTGGACTTCCTGTGAGTTAACTCCTGCTGATATTCCAAATAATCCTATAGTAAACAGAGCAATAAAAATCAAGTGAATCCATAGTCTTTTTGTCTGTTGATCTCTTTCCACATCTTATGCTATCAGTTATCAGTATTTTTTGTGATGGGAACAGCAAGGCAGAATCATTGAAAAATTGCAGAGATAAAAGTAAAACAGAAATCAAATTAACTAAATTTGCCAAAAAAATAGAGCAAGTATGAGATATTCACAAAAAGAGAAACAATGTCTTATGCAAATATCATGCATTGTGGTCTTCATAAGAACAGTTCCACTATTTAAAATAATAGTGCAATTAACAATACAAAACATTTGAAGTCCTGAATTCTGATTGGGATTAGAAGTGTGTCTGTAAGAACAAGATGAGGAAGATTACATGTACACTGGTGAGAAGTTAGCAAGATCTTTACCAAGCTAGTGATAGTACCCAAATAAGGAAATAGAAATGAAAATATATAGCATTCAGTCAGTTTGATAATACAAATTTTATCGTAGTGATTGAGGAAGTTGGGAAATAATTATTAACCCAATTAATCTTGTAATTCTTAGGACTAAAGCTAAAAGGACTTAATTTGGAGTCTCATAGTATTGTAGACTAAAGCTGATGGAAAAATGGAATTGTAAAAGAAAAATACTCTGTTTTCAGGGATTACAAAAGATACCCAAAGAATTAATTTCTTTCACTTATTCATCTAATACGATGTCAAATAAGTATGCAGTTTTACAAGATAGCCATTCCTGGAGCACTTACACAAAGTTGAAATAAGTCACTAAGAAACTGAAGAGTAAGAAGTCTATGTTTTGGTCATCGTGAAAGAGATTATTATAAATTTACCACCAAAAGGCTTGGAATCCATGTGTCTTCCCAGGAAGGTTGGAATATTATAAACTATTCATGATTATCAACTTTTTCTTTTTTTTTTTTTTTTTTCTTTTTAAATTAACCACATATTAAACAGTCTCTGTCATATATCCTTTCCCCAATACAAAGTTATCTAAACTAGTGAGAGGTAAGATGCTGAAAATAAGTTATTTTGTTATTATTGTATATAAGTTGTATATAAGTTATTATTGCTCTGTTTACTATAGGATTACTCTGCACTTCTGTGAGTTAAAGCATGAATGTGCATAAAGGATTTTATTATGAAGAGCACTGAAGAGTATCAAGGCAGCTAAATAGTTTTAAAAGTGATATACCTCTACAGGTGTATATTTACTTAGCTGCATATCTAGACCCAAGTCCATGGTTAAAATTAAAGGATGACTAAGCCCAAGAGATGAGTCTTACAAAGAAGTAAACTAGAACAAAGGAAAAAGCTAGAACTGAAAATACCTGTAGGAGAGAAATATACAGGAGATGGAGGCTGAGCATGCAAAAACCGTTGGTTATTGGGAGGAGGCATATTCCAACTTTGTCAGAAAGATTCTGGAATTTGGTCACTAAGGAGTAGATACAGCAAAGAATAAAGAATGTTTGTGGAAAAATTGATGTGGTGAGAACATAGAAGATAGTACTTCATGTATATCTTCTTAGGAGGAGAAGGATTAATAATACACATAATACCTGAAATGTCTTCTCTTAAATAGCAATATAGGGACCAACAACTGAACTCCATCAGCATTGTGTTTTGGTATATTTTTGAGGAAGACTTGATAACAAGACACTTTTCAAGCAATGAAAACATGCTGCTGGAGCAGAAGAGGCAAAAAAAGAGATTAATGTTGAATAACTACCTTAGTGACCTGGTAAGAAGAAAAAAGCATATATGATATAAGGAGGAAAGTATTCATAGTCTTCTGCATACCATTACTGATATATTACAATAAATCTTAATAGGAAGTTACTTAAAAGTAACTTTCAAAATTAGGTCTTACAATATGGTCTTTGCATCTATGCAAAGAACTGTTTGAGAAATGTAGACACAAGAAGACACTTTTGTTTTACTTGGAGAGATGGTGTTATATTTTGGATGATATGCAGTATTATATAACAAAATTGGAGTGTGTTCTAATTCTAGAGACAGCTTCAATTGCATAAGTTAAAGTCTCTATCACCTGTTCTTTGCAAGATTAAACAAAACCACCCAGTTTCACAGGAACAGTTCTATTATTTATGAAATGGACTTGATATTGAAGGTGTATAATTTGTTATGTCAGTGGAGTAAGAGTACAGGTAAGTGCATTGCAGCTCCCCTAAGTGACACATGTAAAATGATAGGAATTTTAATATATGGTAGGAGAGTTTTTGGAGGAGTTAGATGTCAGATTCTTATAAAGAGCACCAAGATAAGTAATCCTTCAAGGCACCTAAGATTGTGTTGCCCATTGCTTAGTGTAGCCTCCATTTCTGATGCCAAATTGAGAGTCTTACCAATTTTGAAATGTTGGTTGACTGTATGTTAAATGTTAAATTGCTACATATGTCCTAAAAAAGTGTTTACACTACTTTTTATGTGTGATTACCTGTAGAAACAAATAAGGACCAAAAAAAACCCAAACAAACAAACCAAAAAAAAAAAAAACAAAAACCAAACACAAAACAAAACAAAACAAAACAAACAACCCAAAAAACCAACAAGGTGTCTAGTTAGGTTTATGTTCTAGAAGCATTAAATAATTCTGTATTTCTTGTTTGCTAGTAAATATTGTCAATAGAGTTTTGGGACCTCTTCATCTCATCAGACAGTAAGTGCAAGGATAGTGTTTTTGGCATCCTGTTGCCACTCCAGAAGGCAGCAGGTATTTTGCAGGCCCTGTCTGTCAGCCTGATATGGACATCTCAAAACACTTCAGTATCTCAAATGACTCAAAAGTGACCAGCTGAATTGAGCTGTAGGTATCTGGTTTTGGAGGAGGCTGCATTGGCTTTATTGTCTATTTTCCCAATTGACTGAAATGGGAGACAATTTACCTTCACAGTGAGTCCCTTCATGTACCAGTCTAGATACAGCTATCTCTGAAATCTCAACTCTGGCTCATATGTCAAAACTGCATCTAGATACTTAAATTAGCATCTATTATTTTCAAACTGAACCCTGCACAGTTTCCTCCTTATATTGAATTTCAGCAAAACAAAGTCACTCAGATTTTATTTATCTGTTTATTTGTTTGGAGACAATGAGCCTAATTACAGTACAAGCCAACACCAGATTCTCTAGAGATATCTTTAATTAAGTGGAATTAAGTTTGTCCTGGCAGCATACAAGATTTAGGAAAAATACTGGACAGTGGACAGTATCCTAGGTGATTTCTATTGCCAGGATTATAACACAACAAATTCTATTTGTTTGAAGTGTCATATAGACTTGTACAAAAGTGGCATTTTGCAGAATTTACAGAATACCTCTGTTCATCTGAGTTATTTACTGAAAACATTTTTGCACATTTCCTTTTTTGTAAAATTCCAAAGTGAAGTCTAAATGTAAAGTTAATGATTGACCACAGACGAAATCCATTTTTTCTACACAAATTCTCTGGTAAGGAAGACAGCTTATATTGATATTCCAGCACCATTAGTTTATCACTGTGACTTTTTAGAGGTACAGAGTATTTCAATGTATTACTAGTAGCATTTCCATTTATTATTGCATCTAGTTTTGATAAAGACAAAAAATTGCTATAGACTAAATTATTGATTGTGGAATTAGAAGCAAGGATATAAAAAATGAGTTAAGGTATTAAATTAATTTATTTTTCATTTCTGCATAGTTCAATCCCATGTTTTGTTTGGGTTAAAGGGTATTTTACAAATGAATTGATAAAGCCAGTATATAGAGTTTTCTCATGGAGTTCGTCTGCTATGTCTCATTATATGTGAATAGAACTCATTATCTGTTTTGTTTGTGCAGTAATTATATTTTGTTGTCCTGTGCATTCTTTTTTCTCTTTCCATCTCATAATACGTGCTGTAAAAGCACACATAAATAAATAGGATAAACAAATTAAGCTGTTTAAATAAATTAATTTACTCTGTAGCTCTGTATTCAAATCTTATGTGCTCACTGGATTTCATTTTAATGAAACTCTTCTGAGAACAATACATTGTATGCCAAACAGTGAAATTATATATTAAATGAATGATTAAATATACCATGTTCCAATTTATACCAAATCTGTACCCTGTGCATGCTTAAATCCTCCTAAATCTAAAGAAATAAATCTTCTACATTCTGAAAACATCTGCATTATAATCCTCCTCTTGAATACCCAGTTCATGGACAAATAAACACAATCAAAGTCATAATAAGCCTAGAGCTATGATGCAGTTAAACAATCCTCATCGATGCTTTTTGACTTGAAACACCAAGACTATTAAAGTGGAATCCACTTAAATGTCTTGAAACATTGCTCTGAAATGTCTTCTCTCACAGTATCAGCAGGCCCATTGAATCCTTTTGCCATCAGAATCTCAAGTTTAGCTAGTATTTATTATGAAGCTTACCTGGAACAAATCTATTCATTATTATAGATGGCCATGTTGCTAAGTTTCATTAGAATGCATTCAGAGAAATAAATATGCATCTTGCTAGTGTGCATGAAAAAAAAAATAACTGCTGCAAAAGCAATTTGCTATGTGAGGAACATGTTCTTTTCCAGAAAACTTCTCAGCATTTGCAGCATCAGGTTTTCATGTGTTATTACACACATATTAATCGTGTTATTTCATTACCAAAAGCTTTTAGAGAGTTGCATGTATACAGTAGTTTGTTTATTTATTTTTTTGGTTTGGGTTCATTGTTTTCTTCAGTAGGAGTCAGGATTTCAATTATCGAAAGGGAAAAAAACCCAACAACCAGAGAAACACTAGTTAAGCTTTTTCAATCCTTCCAATAGATTTCTCTTATAGAAACTATTTTTATCACTATTTGATCATATCAACTGAACTCAACACATTTTAGCAATGAAAGAGTCTTAGGAGCTATTAGCAATGAAAAGGAAAATGCAGGGAAAGTTAGAAAATTTTCTAGAAAGGACTATTCTAACTCAGCTCCTTTTGTATCTTGTTTCTGACAAAGTTCTGTGTAAATATCAGATATATCTCTCTGCTACATACTGATGGTCCTCACAGAGCAGAAGTGCAGTTAAACCATCAATGTCCTCATGCTCTAATTTTCAAAATCAAGAGACATCTTGAAGTGCATCATAACTCCTCCTGGCTACCATGCCAGGCTTTCTCCTGGATAGGAAAACATGAATGATCATTTTTCCCCATTTTCAAGTAGAGGTATGGCCAATGATACGGCCACAGTCTTCCAAAAAGTGAGATTAATTCCAGATTTGTGCTCCTTGGTATAAACAGACATTTAGATTTTCATCAGCCATGTTACTGCTATAGATTCCGTGGGAAGATTATAAATTCTTTAATGATCCAAAACAGTTCCATAAGATCTCATTGCTCAATAAACCCCTTTGAAATTAAAATGTGGAGTAAAATTCAGCATAAGCTAAAACAACAGTATCAGGTCTGTATTTATTTGCAAAAGTACATTGTTCCTTATCCCATAAAACTAAAGTTTATAAGACAAAATGTATATGTTCAATTCAACAGCATGCTGATAGAAGTGAGGGAAAAAAAAACAGCCCAAAAGCAAACCCAAAACCTTATTTTTTTAAGTAGTCCAGTTTAAAAGCCTGTCAGGATGAGCAGCTCACAGTGCATACTAAAACATAAAGTCTAGTGTCCTAAAATTGCCATGTTTCCTTTGAGAATACTTTGCAAATCATGGACACCTCAACAGAGAAGAGAATAGGTTGTAATTTAGGAAGGAGATACAGTTTAGGAAAGTGATATTTCGAAAGAGAGATTTAGTTTAACATTGCCTTTTTTTTCAATTATTTTTTTTTGTGGGGTCTAGGAACGTGTTCCAGACAGCCCTTCTCCTGCTCCTTCTCTTGAAGAGGGCCGAAGACCTGGCAGCCATCCATCCTCTCATCGAAGCAGCAGTGTGTCCAGCTCTCCTGCACGGACCGAGAGCTCTTCAGACAGAATCCGTAGGTCACATTCTTCTCCTTGTCACCACTTTAAATTTGATTAGGTGCAGCTGGTTTTTCTAATGAAAATGCCCTCGTCTTAAATAGATCTCATATGTATCATGTTCAGAAGTTCAACTGCAATAACTATCTCCCAACATTATGTTCCCCAGTTTACAGTATCATAATATCTGATGCTACATTAACGGGTACTGATAAAACTGCCATCATGTCATATTAAACATAAAGATATGAGCTATGAAATACAAAATTGCTGGGAAGCAATTTGCTAGATTAGTTTTAGAACTGAACATACAGTGTAAACATTTTTAAAAGAAATTGAGTTTTATTTAATCTGGTTACTCTGGTTTTATTTCTAAATTGAATCTGACTTCATAAGCAGCACTTTACATGCTAGAATTGCTTTGTAAAGAGAAGAATTAGGTTGAATCAATTAAAAATGTTCATACTTTATAAATCTTTTAAATATAAAAATGTATAATGGTAAGGAATATGATACAGAGAAAATTATCACCTCATAACTCACAAGGGGCGGAGTGAAATAAAACTGTAGTGTCTCAGAGAGTGATACCATTTTATCAAGGCTTTATGTGCAGGATGTAAATTACATGGCAAAGACCCTGAATTCCATGATATTCCAGTGTAACAGCCTGGAAATTAAGGGTTTAAAGACATATTATTTTATGGATATTTAATTAAATTCATATTACACTTGTACCTTCCTTTTATTATTGCTCCATCTCAGTTTTTTGTGGTTATAAGACATCTTTCCTTATTCCTTATATTCCTGGAATTTATCAGTAGGTGAAACTGGAGGGCTTGGCATGCAGACAGAAGGACATGAAATACCTATATGAAATACACAGTTGTGTTGATTAGATGCAGCTCATGTGTCTTTTAGACTGCTTCCGTTCAGGCTCTCTGCAGATTCAGGAAGCTGACTCTTCATTGATCTTCAAATGAAAGATCTTTCATTACTATTTGATGAAAAATGACTTGCCAAAGAAAAGAAACGAGGCCTAACCATGACAAGCTGAAAATTCTGTTTTCTTACCACTTGGACAATTAAGAGTGCAGATCAAACTGGTATCCCCTATACTGTGACCTATCTATTTCCCCAGGCTCAACCCATGAGCCTTTCATTCTATTTTCTCTCCCCTCTTCAGCTGACGAGGAGGAATAATAGAGCAGCTTTGATGGGCACCTGGCATGCAGCCATGGTCAACCCACCACATAGCTCATAAATAAAATTCTGGAAAAAAATCTCAATTGTTTTTGCAAAGTGACACATTTTTTTTTAAAAAAAGAAATGGTACTATTCAGCTTATTCTGCTTACTTACCAGGAAAGAGGAGTGGGACCTTTCCACATTGTTTCTTTCAATGTAAACATAGCAAACTTCCTTAAATACTGGATCACTTCAGAAACTTAATTATTTATAAAATAACTCTTTTCTCTCCCATCTGTTTTGTCAGCATCACACCTGATTCTTAAGTACATCTGCTTCTGTGGTGCCAGAAAGAGTAAGATGATTACTACAGAAATATGGGTTACATATAAAAAAATACTTTATTGAAAATGGCATTTTTCCAGATATATTCATAGGAATATAAACTACTTTATATGGGTTTCTGAGGTGTGTTTCAGACTCAGGAAGGTCTCTTTGAGAACTATTTCAAAGATCTTTTCAAACTATCTGCTAAGCAAATAGGCACTTCTGCTGCACATTATATTTTGAAAAACTGTTTATCAACCTGAAAGGCCACAATGCTAAATTTAAGGAAGTTAGACACTGCATATTGGGAATGATAATATACAAGAGATTTTGTACAACTAACAAAAAAATATAAATCACTAAGTATCTTATGTAGAACCTTCTATGCTTTTCTGGTTTGCTTCATTTTGCATTTCAGATCTTGATAAAAAGGAAAATGTTTGCAAATACCCACCTTTCTCCAAAGATACTGAACTCTTTTTAAAATGAGGGTTTTTTTAAACCAGAAGTAACAAGAAGAAACTGTCCCACTGTGTGGATACTGATAGCATTAATTAAGCAACTTTGGAATTGTTAGAATTCTTGCATAATTAAGAGGATGACTATGTAAAATGAGTACAAATGTATATTGTTAATATGATGGCTGATATTTTTTCTGCCTGTGCTTGTGTCCAGCAGCTGTCCATCAGAATGGGCTATCTATGAACCAAATGCTTATGGGTTTGTCACCTAATGTCCTGCCTGGACCTAAGGAGGGTGATCTGGCTGGTCATGACGTGGGACATGAGACAAAAAGGATACACATTGAAAAAGGTAATATGAATATCGTGATTCTACTGTTTCAGGGTAAAACAAGTATTGTTTTTTCTCAACGGATGAATAGTATTACAATTGTGATTTTAATTTTTTTTATTTGGGACTTTCTGTTGTTTTAATTTCATAATTTAAATTATAACAGGATGGTAGCTGTCTTGATTCTTCTGCTGTGTGGTCCTTGAGATTAATGGACAGTATTTATATGAGGGAGGAAATTCATAGATGGTATAACAAAGGAAAAATGAGTAAAAGGCAAAAAACAGTTTTACATTACTATTGTGTCTGACCCTTCTACAACACTATTTAGGTATTAAGTTTCTGTCTCCATCCAGTTGACTTTAATGACCTACTTCCCAAAGGGACTGAGCACTGTGAAAATTAGTCCATGTGTGCAAAAAGGAAAAAGGCTAATACCAAGCCATTAAATTAGGCAATTGCATAAAATGAGGCTGGTAGACATTATATAATGGGATTTAAATTTAATTGAGTATATGGCCAAAGTGTTTGATCTAGGTGAATAGTCCACATGCACTTATGCTGATTATGACACCATTTCATCTTTGTTGGTATTCAAAGTTAAGTTCCTGTTCAGGGTTGTTACAGGGGATTTTGGAAGGGTGGTACTGGAATTTTAAAAGGTGCATTTCATGTTGTATTTACATAATACATGTGAATTTGAAGTATTATAGATTAAAAACTTTTCAGTTAAAGAGAGGTTAGAAATATGACATATCCTTTGAAAAAAATATTCTTTGGGTTTATCAGAAGAATCAGTTCTTTGAACACAATAAGAGAAAAAGTAAAAGGTATAATAACCAGACAATGAAATGGAGCTGGAGAAGCTGCTGTAGTAATGAGGATTTTGGAATAAAACATTTTGTGCTATAATTTAATAGCTATAAGATGCTGTGTTATGTTTGAATACTGAGATATGAAAAAGAATTAAAATCTGGACAATTATATTCTGGACAGGTGGCATTTTTAATAGGATTACCAGAAAAATTAATGGAAACAACATTTCTTTTATATAAACCATTTAGTGTGGTTCATTGCACGCACAACCTGTTTTAGCTTATACTATGCCCTCACTCAGTCCCTACAAATTGTATCCCTGCTGTGAAGTATGATGTGATCAAATAGGTTTGTTTTGAATTTCCATAAATGATTTTATTTCAGCCTTTGAAGTTACTCATTTAAGTGTAATCAGACTGGTAAATCTTGCAAAGAGAAGTACATATTAAGAAATTCTACTATTTTTGCATGTCATTTAGTTCTTTTGAAGGCTTTGTTTATAGTGATACCCCGAATGTATTTTCCAATCTGTTGACGATTCACATTTTTGCAAGATCTGTTCTCAGTAAAACCGCTGAGAATTATCTTTTTTGTTCAGTCCTTGTTTAGGTCAAACCTTCTATTTTTTCTTCCCCCCCGCCCCCCTTCCCCACCCTGGTTCCAGACTACTGAATTAATAGTAAATATTCATGGGATATCTAGATTGATAGGGTATACTAAATTAAAAATTGTTTTCTGTCATGACTACATTTATCATGTCTCTCATACCAATCTTGTAACTTTAATATTAATCTAATCTGTGTTAAAACAAGTGATTTAACTTATAGATATTTGTGGAGATAGTAATTGTCTACTTCTTTTGCTGTGAACTTGCAATCAGATTTCCAAACTGTTGCTTACCACTGCAGATCAGTCAGAATGCAACTATATTTAAAAATGCAAACAAACTTGTGTAGGTGCTGGTACTCTTATTGTTGAAACCCCATCACCTTCATCATTTGATTCAAAAGAAAAAGAAAGAGGAAATCAAAAGTTCTGAAAAAGTATCATGAAGCATTTAAACATTGTGTTTCCTTCTAAGCCACTTTTATTGGTAGAAAACTATAAGCTGCAGCTGAAATGTCTTTGAATTGAACATTGGAGAACCTGGGAAATCCTCCTTGGAAAATAAGGTCTTGTCTTTTCTTGTCTCCTCTTCCATTAAAGACCAAAAATCTTTGAAGTGATCTGTGATCAGAGGAAATTTATTTACAGTCAAAACAGAATTTAAAGGAGGAACAAAGATATAACAGAGGAAACTGATGAACATTTACAATTTTGAAGAGACTTACCCTATTTCAGAGGTCTGAGCCATTGGTCTGACCTGATCTATGATTTGGATACAGGAGACAAAACACCATTTCTTTCCTATAAACATAAAATGAAGGAGCTAATTTACCCAGTCCATGGAACACAGTATTATATATTTAGAAACAGTTCACTGGCACTTGCAAACTGAATAACAGTTTAAGGGTATTCAGTCTTTTGAAGTTCATATGCATTTCTATTAAAAATTCAGTCAGAATTATTATTACTATCAAAAATGAGTTTATTTTACTGGGATAGTTTAAGCTACCAGTAAATCTCTTGTGCAGTTTTGTTTTTAAATTCCCTTTAAACTGTCTTCAAAATCTGTTTTCAGGTTCTGGTGTGCATAGCTTTTAGTGAGGCTCCTATTGAAGTGAGGTTGTCATTATCCAGCCAAGAATCAAAGTAGGTTGTGATTTGCTGCCTTTTAAAACTGAAAAGTTTACACCAGGCTCTGGGTCAGTATTTGTTGCAGGAAAACAGGAAGAGTTTCTCTTCTCAAAGACTATGTGTAAACTGTGGGTGTTGGAAACATTTTCCAGCTGCTTACTCCAAATGGGCAGCTTGGCCATATCTAGCTTCATGATGGGGCAAGACCCAGTGTACACATCTGAAATTCCATCTCTAGGTTCCATGAGAAGAAAACTTATATTTTCTAAGGGTTATGTTGTGGTCCTGCCAGGTTCCTCATCTGGACTAGGGAGAACTGCAGGAAACACTGCAGAGCACTTCTGCCCCACAGTTCATAAATAACTCAAGATGTCATTCTCTGTATAACTGGAGAAGTCAAGAACCCTAGATGTCCAGGATTTTTTCCTTATTAAAGGATAGCAGATTTTCCAAGTCTACTGAAAGTGGGATGTAGAACTGTAAATGATCCTGGGAAGAACAAGTTAAGTTCAAGTATATAATGTTAGTTCAAATACTTGACAGCTATCATCAAAGCCAAGTATCTAATTTAGTAACTTGCAATTATGGACTATTTGATGATGCACATTTGGTTTTATTAGGTCAGATTTCACAAGGACTTACATGAAGTATAGGAGTCATATTAGAAAAGATTAATTCAGTTTTTTATGTTAAAATTAAAGCTACTAGTCTTTTCGGGTAATGTTTCCATGACTCAAAGAGTTTGCTTTAGACAGCAAATAGATAGTTTTGGTGAGGTAAATTTTATCACTTACTGTCCTCAGCTGTTATCTGAGGTCCTGCAAATCTCCCAGTCTGAAGTTGCAAAAAGTGTATTTTTGATTTCTTTATTTTTTTGGAACTGAATACTTGTGACATTGTCTGTGAAGTCTAGAAATACCATAGCAAGGAGGGACTAGAGAATAACCTAATGACTAGACTGCTGAATCCTGATCCACTTCTTGCTAATTGATCTGTGTTTCAAAGTGTTTCAAAAAAAGAGTTCAAAATAATCAATGGCTTAGAAGTTAAACACGTACCTCTTGGAGATGTGGATCCCAATTCCTTGTAGGCAGAAGTGAAAACTGAACTTGTGACACATTTCCTGGACAGTATCCTTAGTCACTGTGCTTTGTCTGAAAAAGGGAAGTGTATTTTACCATCAGCCCTTTGCTCTTATGACCCAGAATCAGGTCATACGAGGTCTGCGAGGAAGAATTTAAAGCTCAGTCCTGTTATCAGAGTTTCTCTATTTACTAGCTCCAGAGAGCTCCGTATGATTTTCTGTTGACTTTAGACAGTTCTGCTTGTTAACTTCATTAGATCTCACTTTGCAGTACCTGGTTTGGGTAATGTTAAGTGATGTTTGAGGCAGTGGCCTCTAACATCCTTTAATTGGTAGCTGCCTAGCAATACCTACCCTATGATGATGTAAGACCCAGCTCACTTCAGCCCAAGATTCCTTTCTGGGGGACAAACACCTAAAAGTTAGTTGCCTGAACACCAAATTTAGATGCTTAAGTCTTTTATTGGATCTAGCCCTAGGACATCAGATTACAATTTTCTGTCTGCATCAATTTATATTTTTTTTAGATTGACACCAACAGCAAATGAAGCCTGAATGTCATGCTTACATTTTAAATGGAATATGTTATTTGAGGTGTTATGAGAAGGACACTCTCTTGTTGGAAATATGCATGCTGTTTTCTATAACAAAATATAAAATATTCACCATGTTCACAAAAGAAGCTAAACTATTTCAGCAAAGCTTTTAAGCTATGATATTAATGGAAATTTCTTAAGTCATTTTCAGGTAATCAACAATAACTACTTCTTGACTACTATGATAGCAGCAATTAAAGTATAACTTTACCAAATCTGCATATTAAAAAGTCCCAGTCTTTCTCTCTGTTTTTATTTCATATCCTTCTGTAGAGATGTGAGCAATCTTAGACCTCTGGATAGTATCTTATAAAACAGAATATTAAAATTTGAAAACATCCTTTGTGCACAATGGAAAATAATTTAAATATTCCATAGTTAAAATTAGGATTGTATTTTCCTGTTAGCAGGCATGCATAAAAAAGGGAATTAATGATAAATATATCATCCTATATAGTTACACATTCATTCTGCATTATCAGCAGTAAATTCTTTTATGTTGTATGCATAGTGTAAAAATATATCAAGCGTGCTTATTCACCTTAATATATATAGAAACACATATCAATATGTTTTTATAAATATGAAAGACTCACAGATAGTTCTAGCATCAACAAAGATTCTCTTCTACGTGAGCTATCCTCTAGCAAAGTTGGCAAACAAATGATTCACACCTTTGCTTAAATTCCGTCTCTCGTGTCTGTTATGATTTCAGTTACTTCTCTGTGAAATCCCCTTTTTAAAGAGAGTTGTTACCAGTTGACAAACAGAGGAATTTTTTCTTCAAAGTTATGCTGTCCAACTGCTTGTGTAAGCACACTTTATCTGTTCATTTTCTCTTTTTTATACATACACACAGAAAGAGATACTTACCCAATATGTTTATTTTACCAAATATTGCATTTTATTGTAAGAAGATGAATACAAACAGATCATGATGAGTATCTGTATAAAAATATATTTACAGTTAACATGTTTCAGGTCTAGCTTCTCAATTTATTTGTTAGGTGTTAGTACATTAGTTTGTAATTCCTTAAAATATTGAGTTAGGCTCTGCATTTATACATCATCTAGCACATTGCAAAAGTGATCTTGATTTGAGCTTTAAATACATCTCAAACCTAAACAGATGGTGGTCAAATTTGTAGGCTATGACAGTTAATATAAAGATCCATTAAATGAAAAGTTTATGAAAGCTGGTATCACCAAAATAAACTTACCATGCGCTAGTGGTTGATGTGTCTTTTCACTCAACCCAAGAGGCTCAAGAATGCTTAAAGTACATTAAAAGCTATTCCAGTTGACGGACTACAAAGGTGAAAAATAAAACTCCAATTTTTTTTCTTAATAGGTTGCCATTTACTAAGAAGCCCAAAAACATCTAATTTTGTTTCACAGAAAACACAGAAGCCTTTCCTATTATTGATTAGGATATGAATAGTGTATGTATGCAGGAAGGACTGCAAAGGTAGTACAAACTTCGGAAAGTTTTTTTATATCAAAATATTAGATAAGACTTTTTCTAGAGATTCTCACTAAGCTGCTGCTGCTCCAGCAGGGCACTCCTTCTGAAGGCTTGTTTGCTATAAGGTATCTTTATTCTGCTAGGGTAGTAGAAGTTTTGACACAATTTAGGAGAGCCTGTAATGTACAGAGCCTGTAAATGTACAGTTTTCACTTGACGGATATGTGCACATCATTTCCAAAATATTCCAGGTGAACTGGACTCATTGCAGCCCAATTGCACATATGTGTTGCCTATTCTGTATTTATAATGACTTAAATGCATCTAACATATCTGGCTTTCCGAATAGGCTATTTTAAATGAGCTACATGTGCACAGAAGATCCAATGTATTCTCAGTCTATAGCAGAAACTCTGCATGTACAATTTCTCTCTGCCTACCATCCCAAACAGTTCCCAAAAGGTATTTTTAATTTTTTGTTTTTTATTTCTTTATTTTCAATGATCCTTATGTGTCCTTCACGTAATAGGCCTTAGAATGGTCTTTATAGTCTTTGATGGTCTTTACTACATATAGAGG
>JANHGN010004425.1:20000-34579 GCA_024605025.1 Megaceryle maxima
ATATATTTGCTGACCACTACTTGCTGGTTATCCCTTGCAAATGAATTATAGCAATTTCAATAAATTATGAAAGGTTTGAATCTCTTCTTGACATGCAAAATCTTATTTCACTACAATTTTCTTTTGAGTTCTGAAGGCATTTATGATTAAAAAAAAAAAAAAAACAAAAACAAAAACCCCAAAACCAAAAAAAAAAAAAAACAAACCAAACCAAAAAAGGATAACTAGTTGTATAGGTAAAATGATCTATAAAAGGACTTCGGAATCCTTTCTTAGAGGTCTGTACTGTTTAGAAATTACTTGTTCCTGGACATGGTAGTAGCATTCCTGATATTTTTCCAAGATCTGTAAAGAGAACAGCTCCTTAATTTAGATTTGCCTTTAAAAATGCAAACTGCTATGACACTTTTACTAATACAGAACAGTAACTAGCAAATCCTGCAAATATTTTCAGTCATTGGACTGATAGCCCAAATCTGTTATCCCATTGAAACTAGTAGGATGCTTTACTCAAGAATGTAGAAATTACAGTGCTTGAAAATACTTGCAAGGATCAAGAGAGGAAAGGCTGTTTTGTGTGACTGAATGTTCTTTATCCACAGTATCCTGTAAAATTATTATTATTGGTATAATTAAATATGTGAATTGGCTACTTTTTTTTTTTTTTTTTTTAATCAAAGCTGCATATTGCTTTCCTATTTTCCACCAAAAAAAAAAAAAACCCAAACAAACAAACAAACAACACAGTAACTGGTATTAGTATTTGAATTCAGAACTCTGACAATGATATTTGTGGATCCGGACATAAACCTAATAATTTTTAGAATGCTAACTATGTAAAGCAAAGACTACAGATATAATGTAAATGCAATGTTATTATTTTTTTCCACAAATTTATTTGTATTTGAGGAAAGGATGTAATTTTTACATTTAATTTCATTAGGTTATGCTACTGCAGACTTTACATGCACTGAAAGTGAAAGGTAGCTCTGAGTTTCATGACATTACAGATTAGCTGATTAAATCATGGCAGTGTCCCAGTTATGTAAAGTGATTCCACTTTATGTGACATAATTCAGCTCTCATAGACTCATAGAATCAAAGACTCATCTTGATTGGAAGAGACCTTTAATATCATCAAGTCCACACTGCCAAGTCACCACTAAACCATGTCCCTGAGCACCTCATTTATATGTCTTTTAAACACCTCCAGGGATGGTGAGTCCACAACTTCCCTGGACAGTATGTTCCAGTCTTTTGCAATCCTTTCAGTGAAGAAGTTTTTCCTAATACTCAACCTAAACCTCCACTGGCACAACTTCTTGTCCAGTTGCTTGTTACATGGGAGAAGAGACTGACTCCTGCACCTCACTACAGCCTACTTTCAAGGTAGCTGTGGAGGGTGATAAGGTCTCCCCTGAGCATCCTTTTCTTCATGTTAAACAAACCCAACTCCATCAGCAGCTTGTCATAAAACTTGTGCTTTAGACCCTTGACCAGATTTCTTGCTCTTCTTTGGACACACTCCAGCACCTCAATGTCCTTATTGTAGTGAAGGACCCAAACCTGAACAGAATATTCGAGTTGTGGCCTCACACTGCCATGTACAGTCACTTGCCTAGTCTTGCTGGACACACTATTTCTAATACAAACCAGGATGCTGTTGGCCTTCTTGGCCACCTGGACACACTGCTGGCTCATATACAGTGAACCAACCAGTCTGTCAACCAGCATGGCCAGGTCCTTTTCCAATGAGCAGCTTTCCATTGAGCAGCTTTCCAGCCACTCACTGGGCTTGGCTATCCCATCAGGTTTTTTATCCAGAAAAGCATTTGCCCATCTAAGTCATGAGCATCCATTTTTCCCAGGAGAATGCTGTGTGAAACAGTGTCAGAGGCTTTACTAAAGTCTAGGTAGACAACATTCACAGCCTTTCCCTCATCCACTATGCAGGTCACCTTTTCGTAGAAGGAGATCATGTTAGTCAGGCAGTACATGCCTTTCATAAACCCATGCTGACTGGGCCTGTTCACCTGGTTGTCCTGTATGTGCCATGTGATGGCACTCGAGATGATCTTTTCCATTACCTTCCTCAGCACCAGGGTCACATTGACAGGCCCATATCCTCCTTCCAACCCTTCTTGTAGAAGGGTCCAATAGAAGAAATACTGTCGATATTTTGCTACACAAAATAAGACAAAAACTGGTCTCATCCTAAGATCCAAGTGGTATTGGCATAATTATATCCACAATATTTAAGGCAAGCACTTGAGCACATTTGTCTTGGGACGTGTTAAGAGTAGTCCAAAATAGATCAAGAGAATGAATTTAAGAAGCAAGTAGTGTTGATAGCCTTAATCCCTGACTGACTTTGTATGGCCAAAGGGACCATGAGCTTGGCTGAAAGCATAATTAGGTGGTTAGGACATTTGTAGGAAAGAAAATGACTGAATTCCTGTCCACAGTGTAGATAGGTAACTGAAACAGTGGTTTGAATTTAGGACACCACAAGCTTTGAAGAGTGCCCAGTTAAGCAAGCAGTAGAGTCATGTTCATTCTTACATTTCTTTGCTTTTGGCAGAGGAACTAATCAGGGGAACGGGTTTAACAAAAAGCTTAAATTTGGGTTTAACTTGCATTTTCTTCTCGGGTAGAAGGGACAATGACTAAAATACATTCCTGAATTATCTAGTTGTGACTGAGTTTCCTCAGATAGCAGAGGGGAAAGAAACTTCTACATCCCAAGGTAGTTTTGTAGACAACTTGAAAATTTTATCACTATCACCTCTCTCTGCCTGTGACAAAACCAGAAGTGTTGCCAGCAGATTGAGGGAGGTGGTGGGACAAGCCACAGTTGTTTGTAACTAAAAGAGGTTTAGATTGGATCTCAGCGAGGCATTCTTTACAATGAAGGTGGTGAGACACTGGAACGAGTTGCCCAGAGAAGTTATGGATGCCCCATCATTAGAAGTGCTCAAGGTCAGGTTGAACTGGGCTTTAAGCAACCTGATCTGGTAAAAGTTGTCCCTGCCCTTGGCAGGGAGCATTGAAACTAGATGATCTTTAAAGCTTCCTTCCAACCCAAACCTTCCAACCTGTGATTCTATGAACTTGTGTTTAATCGTTTAAGAGATCATAAATACCCCTCTGCTAGAGAGTGATGAAGACTCCCAGAAGTGTTTATTCAATGTCTAGAAAAACTTAATTTGTCTTCTCATCCAAGGTGTGGCACTGCTGTTCTCAGAAAAGGTGGATTTAAGCTACATACTTTTCATGCTGGTTTAGATCCCTTCTCAATTTACAGAATTTTCAGTCTAGGCACTTAAATGAAGTATGCTATGGACAGACTACCTAACACACAGTGGTAATTCCACTTACATAGAAGGTGACTATTATTAAATTTCATGTGAGGTTTGCATATGTTGTCATTGTAATAACTGCTTATTCTAAGGACTTCAGAAACCTTTAAAAAAAATATCTAAATAAGTAATAATATGCCATAACCAGACCCCAGAATCCAAGCCTGTTTCAAAGAGCCTAAATACTTCCCACACTAAAGTTAAGATAACAAAGTTACCTGAATTGGAGGGCTTACAGGGGAAAGAAATGTCTTATAATTGCTAAACTAGTTACCTACACAAAGCTAATTTAAACTCTTTAACAGATCTTAATTGGGACCTAATTTGCACTTCACTGGCACTTAAGTGATGTACAGTGTTGGTTCAAGACCTGTACCTGAAAGTGAATGTCATCATATGGAGCAGATTCTTATCATGCTTGCAGCATGATAAAACTCCTTTAAAACCAAAAAGAATCAGGTTCTGTTGTATATAATTATGCTGACTTTTGCTAATTAAATTCCTAATCAATAATTCTTCATCACTGAATGTCTAAGGCAGTTTTCTTTAAAGTTCCTTCAGTCAAATGTATGTAAAACAAAGAAAATTACTAATAGATGTAGAATAAGATTAAAACATTAATACGAACAAAAGAGAACATTGTTTTTTCTTTGATGTTAGTTTAAGGCGTAATATCTCTTGATAACAGTTTGACCATTCTCAAGGAGTTTGATGTCTGTATCTTTGTTTTCTAAGAATTATGATGTCATTTAGGATCAAAGAAAAATAGAAATCTGATTCTTTTTGTAATTGTTGTGCAATATCAATTCTGTCTTCTAATGATATTCAAGTACATAGTGAGATCTACTACTGTAATAACCCACATATAATATCCTTCCTAAGAACTACGTGACAAAAGGCATTTGTAATTATATTTACTTCTGAAAGATTATGGTTTATAGTTAAACCAAGAGAGGCATCCTGTCATTTTCTGAACCCGTTAAATGTGACAGAATCTATTTTTCTGCCAACTTGTGAAGACCAGGCAGAGAGCAAATTTGCTGTGGTCAGCTAAGTGTAACCACTGAGCAGGAAAGTGAATTTAATAATGCATTATTGTTCTTCACTGAAGGTGAACTGTTACAGTGCCTTTGTTACAGCAGACTTTGCCTCTGCTTAGGTTTCCAGATGCTGTGCAGATTACCTGATTAAAATCTCTAATGCATGATAAAATGTTCCATGTACGCTTTTATATTAACATAAATGCATCAGTTTTGAGGACTGTGACACTAAAGCTAATTGGAAATATTTACTACTTCATTATATAGTGCATATTACAAGTAAGAATTTATTATATTTAGAATAAATGATAAGCAGATGAGAATTCACAAGGCTTATAACTATGCTATGGTTTGGGGGGAGTTAATTTAATGAGAGAAAATTCCAAGAGTTTTATGATAGCACCTCAAACTCCTAAGCCAATGTTGGATGTTGGTATTCTGTTTTCATTTTTATTTCACACGATAATTCAACCAAAAGAGAAAATATTCCTCCTGGCCAAATGCTGTTCTTTTCTTGGCTGTCTCCTGTCATCATTTCAGCACTTTGAGATCTTTACGTTTTCTAGCTTCCTCCTGCTTTTCTTTAAATGTTGTCCTTTTTTTTGGTTATCTTATCAACTTCCAATTATACTTTAAAGCATAATAACTTGATTGTCACAAACAAGCTGAATTATCTGCTTTTTCTAAGTGAACATAAAATAAGCATGAGTTCATGTTATTTAAAATTCTTACCTATGTTCTGAAAAACATTTTGTAATAATCAAGTGCTAAAAAAAATTTATTGAGGAAGAAACACACATTATATGTACAGACCTAGGTTCAACTCTTCAGTCTATCAGTATCACCGTCACCCCTCTGTCAGTGTTTTTGTGACCTATTTGAGTCACATCTTCATCTGTAGCATCCACTTCTGTACTCTTGAGAAATTTACTTAATCATTTTCTTAAAATCTGTGAGCTTTACTTGGGGGGCATTAAGAGTAAAATGTGGTTTTATAAGCATACAAATACATGGCTAGTATATAGCCACAGTGTTTAGCAGAGGCCATGTATTGGAATATAGGTGTGTGGGAAATAGGTTTCAGCAGAATGATAAAAGGGGTATGTCCAGAGCCCACACTTGTACAGTTGTCCTGCTCTGAGTGAGAACAGAACTAACTCTGTTCAGTGATTTTACTTTTCAGCTCAGTTCTTCTGACTAACTGCACTTTCTGAAGTTACAGCCTGTTTTCACAGGCAGCGTCTGCTGCTAGCAGTGACAACACCCCATGTTTAGAGTTACTACCAAGGATTGATATGCAGACCAAGGCCACTGCGGGATCTTGTGTACCACATTGGGGGGTGCAGGAAAGTGAAAGGCCACACTTGCAGGAAGGAGCAGACAGGGCAGGTGACCCCAAACTGACCAGTGAGGTATTCCAGCCCATATACATCATATTGGGTATAAAGGTGAGGTATCACGAGAGTCAGGCTCTCGGCTCGGGTCTTTTTCCATCTTCCTTGCTTCTTCAATGGCTGGCATCTGAGGAGGATTCTGTCCTATCTGCCTGCAATCCTGATGTGGACGTTCCTGAATCCAGTACCAGAATCCATCTCCTGAACACAGCTCCTGTCTGCCGCTGGGCCCAATCTGGGACCTTCCCAGTGCTTGCGCCACAGCATCAGTGGTGACAGTGATGTAATTGCTATCAGGGGGGCAGTTGGATTCAATACTGGTTTTGTATATATTATTACATCACACCTTGAGTACTGTGTCCCATTTGGGCACCACGGTACTAGAAGGACATTGAGGTGCTGGGGTGGGTCCAGAAAAGGGCAATGAAGCTGGTGAGGGGTCTGGAGAGCATGCCTTATGAGGAGAGGCTGAGGGATCTGGGGTTGTTTAGTCTAGAGAAGAGGAGATTGAGAGGAGACCTTGTTGCTCTCTACACCTACTTAAAAGGAGGTTGTAGTGAGGCTGTTGTTGGTCTCTTCTCCCAAATTTCTAATGATAAAACAAGAGGAAATGGCCTCAAGTTGCATTAGGGGAGGTTTAGATGAGATATTAGGAAGAAATTCTTCACTGAAAGAGTGGTTAGGCACTGAAACAGGCTGGTGGAGTCATCATCCCTGGAGGTCTTTAAAAAACAAGTAGATATAGCACTTGAGGCTATGGTCTAATGGATAGATACATAGATGTTAGGATGAAGGTTGGACTTGATGATCCTAAAGGTCTTTTCCAACCCTAATGATTCTATGATTATTTGCATTTTCATTAAAGCTCTTCTAGTTTCCTTTTCTAATCCATAGGTCTCTCTCCCTTATTCCTTTTCTCCTTTGGGGTGAGAGGGGGTTGACACAGAGCATCTGTTACAGGTCTAGTGGGCTGCCTTGACTCTAAACCTGGACAGCAGTTAACTTGGGTGAAGCTGTAATGATTAATACAAGCAAAAGAAGCACTACACACACACACTTCTTTCTTTTCTTCAAGAACCACTGAACAAAGTACTGTATTACTTTCCATTTTCCTGATTTAAAGGACCTACATATATATACTTAATTTATCTACATTTATAATTATGTTTTCTATTCAGGAGAGTTAATGTTTTGGATTCCTGCCTTGATTCTGGGGATAAGACAGCTATTACTTGCTTTTTGAGGTACATATAAATCTCAAAAAAATGAAGTTCAGAACTGATGAGCAGTGTCCCCCATGACTAGAGATCTTGTTTTCTGCAGGGAGAGAGAAAGCTGGATCAGAGATTTCAAATAATTGGCAGGAGAAGACACTGTTTAAACTACAGTTGTCAACAGCAAAAAGTTACTGGAATGAAGGAGTGGGAGGTTTTTCTTTCACCTTTGTCATACCTGTGAATATCACAATGGGCCAAACAGAGCAGAGGCTCAGGAGATTGAAGGGAGGGTGGATTAATAAAAGGAGCAATTGGATTAGAATTGGACTTTGGCAGGGAATGGTGGATGAGAAGCTGATAGATTTTGACTTGTTATTAAATTAGAAAAAGGAAATAGATAATTTCATAGCAGAATCAGCTTTTCTTCCTGTGTAGTCTTTTATCCACTTTTTTTGCAAAGTATTTATGAAATGAATTTAGTTCCTTATAAAAAACTGAGCAACTTTAAAGGATTTAGAGGAGAAAAGAATTGTCTGATAATTGTTAAACTGGGAGGTCTTAATTACCTCCACAGTTAATTAAAACTCTTTAACTGCCCTCTTGGTGTGACAATGATACTTTCTCCTTTCTAAATGAAAGTGTAAAGGTTAAACAAAGCGGCAATCTAGCAAACAGCCTACTAGAATTTGTAATCTGACCCTGAGATCTACTGTTTACTTTTCAGAAATTACAGTGCTGGAGTGTAAAACAGGTGCAGAAGACTTGATACTGTTGCCCACTGTTACACAAATGACTTGCCTTTTACTGGGCACGTAGAATTTCCTGCATTTCCTAAAAAACTCCAGAAACCCTGGATTAACAAAGTGGAAAAACTCAGTCTGTTTCTTGGCTGTGACCTTGGCAGTGAGACAAAAGGAGATTGGTAATGTAAGGTATTTGTTGTATGCAGGAGAATAGACTCACCACTGGAGCCCTGCAGATATAGCTAAAATGCTTTAAACAACTGTTAAAGTTACCTGAAGTAGCAGAGACATTTCAAGACTTGGTAATCTAGGACAAATAGATACTTAATTTGCCAAAGCTACATTACACTATTGGAACATATTTTTTTCTAAAATAATAATAATAATAAAATAAATAAAAGGAACATTTTATTATAGGTCATTCTGCAAGTAATATGAGACGATTCATTACCCATTTTTTTTTCTTTCTTTTTTTATACTGACCATATGTCTGACCAGTTCAATATTCAGAAAATAAGTACTAGAAAAAATGGGTATTGGACAACTTAGAGCACAGAAAAGTTCTAAATGCATTGCAGGACCTTACAGTATATGCCTTATGACAGAAGGTTATATGTTATTGCTCTCCTAATAGGAGATACCTGTAGATGAAATATAACCAATCACATCTTTGGTCAGGTTGAGGATATAGATATGAATTTAGAAATTTATCTGGCCAATGTAGTTATGGATTTTTTTTCTCAACAAGCAAGATTCAAATATCCTGCAATCAAGGATTTAAATCAAGAGCTAAGATTTAATAATGTTCAAATGGAGGAATTAAAAAAAAATAAACCTGTATAGCAAAGGTTTGTTTAAAGAGGTTTATCTTAGATTATAATTCTGGTTAAAACCAGCCAAGGGATTTAAAACTTTGTTCAACTAAGATCTGCTCAAATACAGACTTTTTTTTAAATGAAAAGTTGTTTTCATCTGCATGCAGTTTTTGCAGTGCAAACTAAATAGCTACATATGTGCAGTTTGTAGCAGTCTGATTTGTGGGACAGTGAAATTATGTTTATTTTCCATTGTATGAACTCATAAAAATACAACTTAAATGACTTTTTAACTGCATTTTCAAGGCACATTTCTACTTTGTTACATAACAAAGCCTCAATGTAACAGGCCATAAATTCTGCTAAATAAAAGAGAGCTAGGGAGTGAGCTTAAGCGCTGAATCTTTGGTTGTCCATACTGCTTAATTGTTAGCTTTTAGCCTGGCTCTGTTTTGATTGCTACAATTAGCTCCCTCCACAACACATCTGCTCTAGAAAGTACTAGCACTAAATAATGTGGACACAAGAAAATCTTACTTTGCTGCATGGTCAGAGTTCAAATCGTGGCCCTTTTGTTTACCACTAAAACATCTAAACACAAGGAAATAATATTTGTCTCAGGAAAGGATATTGGGCCATGACTTTATTAACAGAACATTTTATTTACAGCAAAATAGTGTCTATGATCCTGTCATCTTTAGGATTGGACTCCCTGCACTGCTTGCTTTCATTGAATATAAAAAATGCTTAAGACCTACATTACAAATCTGCAGACTTGTTTTCTTTATACAACGTATGATTTCAGGTAATTGGATTTCTTTCAAATTGAAGTTTTCTAACCACATATCGTTGTATACTTCCCAGACCTTTGGTGAATTTCTTGCAAAATGTTTGGTTGGGATTTGTCCATTCATTTCACCTTAAGAGAGTCCTACCTCATTAAACTTCATGTTAGTGCTACAGATATTCTCTTGTACTCAATTATTACCCCTTAGAAAACAATCAGTATCTTTGCTACACAAAGTTATGCTAACAAGTGGAATTTTTGTTTCTGCGCTTTCTTTGGCAAGTCCTTAGCCTGTCAGTATCACCAGGTTGCACTTGATGTATTTGTGCAAAATGTCAGTCAGATAGGATTTCTGTTTCAGCTATTAACCAAGGTGGAGTATATGAAATGTAAAGGGAAATTTGACCAGAAACTGAATAATTGAGTTCCTTGGTTACCTATTTCTAAATAGAAATGTCAGTTATGGGTTCTGATTTTTTCATCAGAAATACAGCACAGGAAACCTGACCTGTTGTTCCATTACACAACAGTTATACTTTAACCATTGTAACGTTTCAGATGGAAGATTCAAGGTAATTATTTACTTTCAAAAACAATGAATAGAGATAATTATTTTGCTTAAAGTCAACATAAGTTTTGAACAATTATATGTTTTAAACTTATTTGTAAACATTAATAACTTATATGTTATCTAATAGACATAAAAATAAATGTTTTCTAACTGGTCTATATAAGCTGTACATCTCAACACAATTGGAAAACTGTAGTCTACAAGAAGACATAGTTGTATAACTGAGATGATTTTTTTTTTTACTTTCACTGCTACTCCGTTTTTTCCCTTTCTGCATCAATTACCAATATCCATCCATCAGTCTACATAAGCAAACCAATCAAGAATTATGGTATAAGCAACCTATGTTAGACCATCATCTTAATATTTTCTATGATAAACTCTAGTGTTGCTGTCCTTGCTTCTAAGATCTGAATTACATGTCAGTGCTTCTGAGCACCGATTAAAATGATGTACCGTAGTAAATACATAGTGTGTACAATTTGATCTCATGTGTTTAGCCCTTAAAAACAGGTATAATTAAGAAGGAATTCATAGCTGAAACCCAAAAGTAGGCTGAACACTATTTAGTTGCAGATAGGTAGAGAAGTGAAAGAACTTTTTGATTTTGTCTTAAACATTTCCAGAGTGATTATATCATTACAGAATTATACTAAAACTATTTGTGGGGTTTTTTTCTCTTTTCTGTTTTGGATTATTCAACATTATTTTTTGAATAATTAAAATCTTATCTAAAAGATGAGAATGTGTTCATTTATAACCAATTTTATTTAATTTACTTGATTCAATTTAAAAGATAAATCTGTGTGGCTGATGAAATTTTTAGTTTAATTTGTGCACTAAATAGTAATAGATAGGAAACAATTATGTAAAATTTTAATTGGAGTTTACAGGGGGAATGAATATTTAGTCAAATTAACATTGGTTTAATTTAAAAAGTTTGTTTGTTTTGTTTAAATTTTAAAAAAGATACCATTTTCAGTTATGTTACTGCTTTAAAAATTATAACTATCTTAATTTAAGTAAAAAATTGATTGTTCAGAAAAACCCAAGCCTTTCAATAACTGTCTTAAAAACCGGAAAGCAAAATCAAATCACTGCTTATGTTTTTGTTTCTTCCAATTTATTTACTTATCTGAACATATTAATTGAATTAACAGTCAATTTTGACTGTTTCTTGCATTACACTTCAGTGCAGAACCAAGAAATTTTTGATGAATTCACTGTCAAAGAAGTAATACACTTTTTCAAAACCAATTTTTTTTAATTCATCCACATTTTAAGCACTATTGTCATTCTTAAGTTATACACTGTATTTCCTAACAGCTACAATCCCAGATTAGTGTACAACATCAAATGTTGACAAAAGACTCTGCAGGAGTATTGTTAGTACCAGTTCATTCATTGTGCATTGGACTGAGAATTAGAATTTAATTCTGGTTTTGAGTGGGAGAAAAAAAGTGGAAGAAGAACTGAAATATTTACCATGTTGGAATCTGAATGGTATGATGACAATTTCTTTTTTTGTTATTATTTAAAAAAAAAAAAATTCTACTTATATTTACTGAGTACTTAAATAAAGGAGAAAAATTAACAAAAGCTTTTAAAGCAGATGATGCCAGTCATGCTTTTCTTTTGATTGAGTTTGCATTTTATGTTTGTTCTTTCAGTTATTGAATGTTTAGCCAACTATCAGCCCTATCCTGAAAGTCAACAATAATAAAAATGTAAATCATCATCAAAAGCATGCCTTGCAGTGAGAGAACATTTCAAAGATTGTTTATCAGTTGTTCATTTTCTCCTGTCAGATGTTGAAATCTTTTACTTCCCATCATATTGCACAGAAATGCAGTTTTACTGATAGTGTCTACTTGTAGCTAAGCTGTGAAAAAGTCAAAATTTCATTTTGTAAAAGCAGTTATCACACAGACTACTGCAGACCTAGGTTATTGGTCCTTATTTAGCAAGCTTCCAGATAAGATGTCTAATTTCCTGGCCAACCTTTTTGTATATGTGTGTGTGTCTAACAGAGTGTATGTATGTGTGTGGGCCCAGTAAAATATATAATATTAATAAAAACACCCTATACAGCTTTTACACTTGCAGTATACAGATAAAAAGTAAACACCATCTATGGAGTCATTGTGAAAAAATAAGATTTTAATTATTAAATTAACTGTTAACATTATATTACAGTATTTTTAAGTGCTGCATAAAGTTTCGTTAGAAATATGAGATGTGTGAACTACCTGTTTTAACACTGAGCACAATTTAATACAGACTTAATCAAGTTCTTCTGCTCTTGATTTAAGTTTGAAAAAATTCCATATCTAAATTAGAGCTGTTCTGAAAAAATGGAGAGGAGAAAGATAACTGGTTTAATACAAACTCTTGTAGTAGAAAATGTGCAATAGGATACAGGTTTGTCTACTATCTTTCCATAAATGGCTTCTCTGATATATTAAGATACTATTCCTACTTTCAACTAAAGAAAACTTACACAGATATTTTTTCTTAACCTTTGAAAATACTGAAAGTAGTGAACAATAAAAAGTAACATATTTTGATATCATCTGGGTCATGTACAGTGAAGGAAATGTTAAAATATCTGTTTAGGGAAAAATCTAAGTCATGAAGAATTATTTTAAGAAGTCTTTCTATAATTAATTTTTACATAACACATGAACAGCTTCTTGTCCTGATTTGGGATATTTTTTTTTCTTTTCCACTTTCTTTATACCTCATACTTTTGAAAGAAACACAGCCACTGTAAGGAAGATGTTAGAAAGATAGGAGAATGACTTACTAGTGTTACTATAGAATGAGCAGACTAGGTTTGATCCGAGCAATTTTTTTCTGAAAGCAGAATTATGAAACAGAAATTCAAGCAAGAATCATAGGTCTATTTAACTGCATCTACTTTCATAATGCACTTTCCTGTTCACTACATTTTTTCATAGAAGTATATTCTGTCCTGCACATCAGATACATTCTGTAATTTCAGCTGCAATTGAATCTAACAAAAGTGCAAAAATACTTTTGTGGATGGTTTTCTCTGCACTTCTTAACATTTTTCTCTAAATGTATACTTCCATCTTCGCACAGCAAAATGAAACCTTGATTACTGTTAATACTCAACTTATTTAATAATACAAATGTGGCTCCACAAGTACAATAATGACCACAGAAATGGCAGTTAGAAAAATATAGGTAACTACTATATTGCTGGGACAGATGAAAATGGATGTATTCATACCTCAACTTCCAAGCCTTTTGCCTGAAACTAAGTCTTGCTTTTTATTTTTATGGTTCAGTGAGTCACTTTTCATAATTAAACAAGTCTGTAGAGCTGTTCGTTATTTTTTAAAGACTAACTCATTTCCTGTTGACACAAAATTATTTGAGTGGCAAAGTAACTGTTATAAATAGCTGACATCCAAGAAAATGAAGGGGACTGTTTAAATGTAACTAAAATTTGCTAATGTACTTCATAGGGAATTTTAAAAATGTGATCTTTCTTGAATTTAATTACTATTGTACAGTGCTTTAATTCCTTTTAAAATAACATCCATTTTAGTGCATTTTAAAAGTCTGGATGCTGTAAGCATTATCTATGCCCATGACCATTTGTCTAAAATGACGTAGTTCCAAAAATATTGTAAAAGTTAAAGTTCAGTTGGTGATTTTGTCTATTATTTAGCTAGCACCAATTTAGTAAGGTCTAAACTTAACCATTGCTATTATTTAGTTTCTCTTGATCTCTTTTCATTTCCTTTTTGGGAAGGAGATTGAGAAAAACCACCACAACAAACCACCCACCCAACATCATCTTTTAATTCCCTGAAAACAAAGCTACCAGCCCTCTACACAACCCCAAATCTAAAATTATAACTAACAATTTTATAATTCTGTTTATACTCTTTCAAACTTGAGCATTTCAGTTATTAACTATTCCTAACTTCAGCTTTGGTGAGCTCATTTTAAAAGAAGTAGACTTCATCTCATGATGTAAATTAAATAGCTGTTGTCAGGTCTATTAAATAGAGTATTATTTTATTTACCGCGTTCATAATAGTCACACAATTCACTCTAGACTGGTCTTCTTTTAAGTTATAGATATGATGTCTCTAAAGGGATAAAAAAAGTCATATCCTCTACTTCTCAGCTTATATTCATCATTACATATATTTCTATGCTGTAATAGATCACATGAAATATATTTTGTAACTACAGGGCTCAAGGAGTATCTTCTGTGCTTGATATTTATTTGAGGTCCAGAAATACAAGTATATCTAAATCTTGCTGAATGAGGATATATGTTGTACACTAATAAAACAGTGTTTAGACACATCTGGAGTTTGAGAAATATAAGTAAATAATCCAAATGCAATCATACTGCAGGCATAGTCTCAAACATGTATATATGTTTTACACAAAATACATCATCCAGAATATTGCTCAGTAAACTATGAAAGTGTCACGGTTTAGGGTCAGGGCAGCCCCTTAGATCTAACAGATGCTTTCTGTTAACCCCCCTCCCTCCCAAAGGGGAAGAGAAAAGTAATAAGGGAGAGAGACTTGTGATTAGAAAAGGAAACTAGAACAGCTTTAATGATAATAATAATAAAAATAAAATAGAATATGTACAAATAT
>JANHGN010004425.1:34679-78175 GCA_024605025.1 Megaceryle maxima
CAGGCTGCTGACTTCAGACAGTGCAGTTAGAAGTACTGAACTGAAAAGTAAAATCACTGAACAGAATTAGTTCTGTTTTCACTCAATCCAGGACAGAAAGGTAAGTGAACATCCTGAAAGCCTGACCTCACCATATGACATGGGAGAGGAAATAACACTCATCTTCTTAAACAATTAAAGAATTTTTTGCAGGACAAAACACTGACTACTAGAGCCACTTTGTAGCCTATACCTAACCAGATGGTGGGCTATGTTGATGGAGAAAAATCCTCAATTGAATAGTGGGACTTTTTCTGTTCTCATTTCACAGGTTTCTTGATGCAGAATACAGGAATAGAAAGCCAAAGTAGCCCTGCTTTTCCTTTATTTTTTGTCTTATTTATTCATGTTTATTTTGCTGTGTGGGGAAAGATAAAAAGGCAAGCTTTCTTAAGCAAATAGATAATGAAAACTAGGATTAAATTTAGAGGAAGACCCTCAGCACCATATTGGGTTCTCCCACATAACAGCTCTGTTTCACCAAACAGTCATGATGGCAGGTTTGGAGACCTTGAAAGAACAGATCTTGTAAGCAGACAGATTTTTTGCAAATTATCTGTGCATGTGACTGATTAGACCTGCTCTGTGCTTTCATCATACTATTTCCAACTTAGAGTTTTAGTTTTATATTCTGCTCCTTACCTTGATGCACGTGTTTGATACATTGCTTGTTCATGCTCTCTAAACTGTAACATCTATTTCAGTTTAGTTCAGTCCAAACATGTGGGGTTACACAGAAAGTGGATAGAGCAGGAAATGCACATCCACAATCTTTTTTGCACCCTCAAACCTGATCTGGAAGGTTTTAAGGAATTGTCCCTCTTGGTTTTCCCCATAAGATTAGTGTGTCAGTTTTGGAAAATGTTTTATGTCCACAAAAAAGTTAACTGTAGTTAGCTATAGGAATCATATAATTCTTTTTAAATTAGCACTGATAATGAAGAGTATTTGTATTCTTTTTTGAATACTTTGTCCTTTATATCTGGTTGATAGAATATATATTTTTTACACAGAACTGATTTTATGAAAGCTGCAGAGACTTTAAGAAGTTTGGAAATCTCAGATCTCAATAAGGAAGGGTTGTCTTTAATAGTGCTTCATAAACTTCTATGCTTTTAAGTGTAAGTCAGTCTCTTCAAAAATAACATGGACATAAACCATTAAAGGTTATTAGAACTTTAGCAACAAAAAACAATCGGAGGCTGAAAAATTATAATTACCATTAACTTGAATAAGTGTATTCAGTTCAGGTATTCATGCATAAGTTAGAAATCATAACTGCATTGAAAACAGTGTGTACAATTTATCAAAATATTGTGCAATATTTTTCTTCTTATAAAGTGATGAACATATTTCAGAGTTTGTAATGAAACATTTTTGACACAGATTTCTGTCAGAGTTATATAATTGTGGACCAGAAAGTATAGATGCAAATGTGGGCAGGTGTTGTTTTTTTTTTTTCTAGCAACTTAGGCACTGGGTGGTTCTCATGGATTTTCAGATGGTGGGTTATTTACCAACTGAACAGGGGAGTTATGTGCCATGTAAGTTATACAGTCGTAACAGATTTGGAAAAATCTGAACTCACATTCTACATTCATTAAAATCACTTGGGCCTTTGTAGTTTGTTTGTTTGTTGTATTGTTGTGGTTTTGTTGGTGTTTTTTGTTTGTTTGTTTGTTTGGGTTTTTTGTTTTGTTTTGTTTTCCTTCCTTCTTGTAGATTTTTAGACTCTAGTGGTTTTGTTTTGAGCTGTTTTTCCAACCCCCAGTATCTAAACAGACCCATATCAGATGTGACGTTTGCAAAGCACAACAATGCATTTCTTTACTCTTGTACTTAATCTACTTGCAGCCTTTAATTGAAAAAGGTTGGATTATTGTTTTTCATTTAAAGCTTTCATCATCTTTTAAAATTGATAGTGTCTATATTCACAAGGGATTAAGAAAGAAAATAAGTATACATTTTCACAGCCTTTAAATCACATAATTTGCCACTGAAATTAACATGTATCATCTTGAATTATTATTTGATCTTATACATAAGTGCTCTGCTCTGTCTTAATAACAAATCTACCAAAGGCAGTTCAAAGCTCTTTTATCATTTTTTTTTCATTAGTATCTCCCATTTTCATTTCATTGCTTTTGTTCCTTACCACCTTCTTCATCCAGAAAAATAAGTATCAGCCAGTTTTGCTTTTGAAATGGAAAAATGGTTTCAAATCACTGGCAAAGCTTAATGACTTCTGACTGCTGAGATATGTTAATTTAAGCCAGACCAAATGTTCCTCAGCTGCAAATATTTGGTGTTGTTCACTGGGAACTGGCAAGATTTATGAGGGCCCAGTGGCAAAGGCTCTCTGCTCACATGCCTCACATTACAATTGTTTCACATGTTAGATGATAAAAGGCTGTTTGGAAAAAAAAAAAAAAAAAAAAAGGGAGGGGCGGTGGGGAGGAAGGAAAAGAATCAACTTTTCACAGAAAATGTGTATAGACCCAAAGAGGATGAGGACTTAGAAAGACAGCTATGCTTTTTTTCTGTCAGTGAATCTTCTCAAAGAACCATTTAACTGCTGAATTAATGGGGTATTCTCATGCCAATCTTCATTCTTTTCTCCCTCTCAAAACATCAAAATCCATGTGACTGGATGGTTCAAAGCACTGGTAATGGAGCATAGAGGACTTTATTTTTTTAATTTATTTAATTTTTATTTCTAGGTAGCTAGTCCAAATCTACTGCAAACTGATAGTGGCCAAAAGTTATTAACCTTTGACTCTTCAGTTATTTTGAGAAATTAAGTTAGTGATCTCAGTTTAGTAATGAGTAGACAGGTATCTACATCATAAATACCATAGTAACTTACACTGATAGACACTCTTCATAGGAGAAACTCACAGAGATAGGGCCGGGACTGAACTATCTTCTCGGAGAAGGCACCTGCATGACTAACACATCGGTAAGAAAAATGTTTGGATGCATTCCGTGCCATTCCAGATATTAGTTTGTAAGACTGTAAATTAGGAAGCATCCAACAATAACAGCAGAGAGAACGGGGCATTATAATACAAGTTATGTTCATAAATTTCTTTTTTTCATAAATGCTTAAAGACAAACTTTGACTCTCTTAATCAAAAGAAAAATTAATTCCAGGCTGGCTCACATTTACTCTTTAATTTGTAAGCGACTGTGAAATTTGAGGGTCTTACTATATTCCTAGATGTTCTAGTAGGATTAGGTTTTTTTTTCCTTTTCTTTTTTTTTTTTTTCTTTCTCTTTTCTGAAACAGAAGCCAAAAACTAGTACTAGTGAATCTTGGTGTGCAGAGAAAAGAATGAATGCCTTCTCTGCTGGGTTAAACAATACATCACTTATAGTCCCTCTCCTATCCACACTTAAAACCTTTTGAGACAAATACAGTTTTGCTTTCTGAGTCTGTCTGAGATTGCTACTGATGAAGGCCTAATTATTGCTTTTATACAGACAGGTAAACTCAGCACTAGAGCTACTGACTTACCACTGCTGCTAGTGCTTTAATGCTTTACTGCTGCTTTTTGTACCCCATTCCTTCTCATACCTGATAGAACAAGTAAGTTCTCACAAAATTCACAGGGAGGAAGGGTACAGCATCTTTGTTTACACTGGATCAAATCACCCCCAAAACCAAATAAAAATCCTGCAGCATATCTCCATGGAAGTCTTAGGGGCATCCTGTGCTGAGTAAACATCAGTGTGAATTCATTCAAACTTTATCTTCTGGATGTTTGCAATCAGAATAGATTAACCCTGATTATACAAATCAGCTACAGTGAAGGTCTACTAAGCACAGAAATGACTGCTCTAATGATTGGAAGGTAACTCCTGGACAGTGTTCAGGATTTCTGCCGAAGGTAGTGGGAACTGTGAGGGCTAAGTGCATTTCTAGTATTTTTAACAGGAGAAATGCCTCTGCAGAGGTCAGAATGCCCCCTTGAGTGTTAAGAAAGGATTTTCACTTTGTGAAATGTACATAATGGTACTCACGGACAAGAGAATTATCTTTAAATAAATAAACCAAATGTTGGGTTTAAAAAAAAAATAAAATTAATTCAACAATAGAAAACTATGGTGTTCATATTTGTATTTAAGCTGAAACTATTGTTCCTAAGGGGAAAAAAAAATACACCTTGTATTCATGCTAAATACTTTTATTTTTGCCTTTCACTGGGATAAAAGGAAAAAAGCTGACAGCCAGCAAAAGGAAGAAATCAAAATTCTTTTATTGCATTAAATATGACAGAGATTGTAAAAAGCAATATTTTTACCCTTGAAAAGTTTAGAAGTATTGATATTCTGTCCACTCAATTGTCAGCTTGTCTTTAGAGATGGAACTTCCAGGTTCTTAGCATTTAGTAAACTGACACTGATCTCTATTCTTTTTTAAACTTGTATGCGTTTATTGGCCTACAAAAACTTCCATGATACCATGAAAGGTTATTCTTGCTGTAGAAACTTTAAAAAAAACTACCCTTAGGGCTGGTTTCATGATCTTCCAAATTTGTATTATTAAATAAGCCTTACTAGTTTTAAGTTTCAACAAAGCTTGAAAAGGGATTTCAGAATATTATGGGCTACTGTTCCTGGTGGGACACATAGAAGTTTTAGCTTTTGCTACTAGAAGGAAGCTCCTTGGTGCCTTAGAGCCAGTGAGGAAGGGGAAGTGGCAGGACCTACAGAGATGTAGATAAAAGAGCTGGTGGAGTTAGAGGCAGACCTGGGAGTCAAGGACTGCCTTCACAAGTTTTTTGGTTAATTCAGTGGGATCTCTGTGTGTTAATTGGGCAGCACAAAATGAGCTTCGCAAATCTGAGGGTCCAGCTCTGTGTGCTTAAAACCAAAGTCTGTGTCAGAGTCTGCCTTCCTTACCTGAGCAAACTCTGGCAGAATTTAAATAAGTTCTAAACATTTGTTCCTTTGTGTACCAAATAGGCATATAAACCAAATTAGCTTCATGTCAATAAAGGTTAAAGCAAGAAAAAGTATAACATTACAGAATAAATTGCCAAGCCTTCCTTGCAGATGAAAGGCATCCTTTAATTTCTCTGACATTATTCATGCTGCTGTTTAGAGTGCTAGAGAAGTTCTTTATATTTTAAATAAATTTTGTCATGTTTTACTTCTGTTGGCATGTAAATTCTTTAAGGATTAAGTATTTGTTAAATTTCTCTGGTTTATTTCACTCCTGCTTATATGACAAAGCATGATATGTGGTATTTAATGTAATCAGAGTATCATTAATTTTCTGCTAAAATGTTTCTGCATATGGCCATGCAAAATATGTATCTACCATGCCATCAGTTGGTTAAAGAATCAAAATGAGGATGACAGTGTTTTTCTAAAGAAGATTTCTCTGAATCTTTCCACCCACAGGCTCTGTTGAAGGCAGTAAATAGTCCATTTTTGTTAATGAAGCTTCACTCATACAGCTGGGATTGTTTAATATTTTACGAGTGTTACTTTGTTTTGCTCTCAACGATCTCAGGCAGTTAAGGATTTATGAATCGTGTTTTTCTCAGCCCATCTGCGGTTTCCTATCTTCCCTGGCCTTGAGAATATGTTTAAATTTATTAAAGCGAAGCAAAGGCTCATTATTTCAAAGGAGAGCCAAAGTGACACAGTGAATTGGTTATTAATGGAAAGGCACTGCCATAGGGCGATTGAAATTTAATGATATCCTACAAGAAAAAAATGAGGGTGTCACTTTCCAAAAAGTCATGCTAAATGCCAGCCTTTTTAAGGTCCTGCCGCTAATTTTATGCCTGCGCACAGTAATGTTTTCAAAAGCGTTTAGGAAACACGGACCAGTGACTGTACTGATTATCCTTTTCACCTTCTCGCCTGTTCCAAATGGGTTTGTGCAGTGAGCGATTTAATCTCTAAATATAGGGAACGTTAAAAAAAATAACATTGCTGTTTTTCACAGGCTAAGGGCCTTTTGCAATCCTCCAGAGATGGACTTGCAAATATGCTATCTCCATATGCTCACAGTAAGCTCTCAGACTGGCTTATCACCAAAAAAAAAGAAAAAAACCCCAAACTTCAATCACTTTATTTCTTCTGCTTTTCTGTCATTCAAGAGATATTTTACATATGTAGAGTATATTTATCAAAATTTAAGTCACATGCGATTAGATCATACCTAGGAATTTCTAAAATTTCTCCATTTCCTCCCAGTTAGTCTACATTTTCTTTCAGGAGCCAGTCTGTTTCCTGAAATGCCTTCCACCTATTTCTAGATTGTCCTTAGTTTAGAATATAATGTTCATATAGACTTTGTCACTATATTTTCTCAGTTTGAAGGCAAGATGTGCAATTTCTTGGTAAAATCCAGTATATTCTTCCCAAGTGAATGTTGAGGCTTGGTTTTTGTTTGGGTTTTTTAATTTGAGCTGAGTATAATTTTCAGACCAAAAAGACCCAATAATGTGATCCTTAATTGACTGTTGAAAGAGTTCCAGATGGAAGAGGGAGATGAGGGGAGAAGGGAAACACCTGTATTAAGAGTGCAGGATTAGGCTGATAGAAACTTGTTGATAATGCTGGTGGTCAATGGAGTTAAATTGCTCAATAGAGTTATATTGTTTAATGTTCCAGTGTAGTGATAACTATATGGTTCCTTATAGTTACATGTTTCAAAACACGATTTACTACACCTATAACCATGTTTAAGCACAATTGAGGAACACAGATTGTGGATAAATCATGGATAACACAAGGTCTGTTTAAATGTCTGGTCAGAAAATAGCTTGTGATAACCATGTCAAAAAAAGCAGGCTTTACATTAGGCACTTTGCAATGTTAGATGACTGCTTCTTTGTAACAGCAGAAGAACTGATGAAGGATTCTCATGCCATGACAACAAAGCTGCTATGGCTACACAAGCTATTGTGTGACCTTCCTCAGTGCTCAGCCTTCGGGAGGAAGAATACCCTTTAATACTTCCCTGTAACCATTCTCATAAGATAGTAGATTCCTCAGAAAGCATATAAATACCCAGCAAAGCAAAAAGAGTTAGAAGCATAAGGAGTATTTGGTATCAATCATCCTTGGTTAATACAGAAATGGCAGAAGTCTGTGGTGGAAAAGACAGACTAGGTCACCCAATTCATCTCACTGCTGGTGCGAGAAATATTCCTGACATGTATTTTCTAGTGGCCTGTCCAGTCTAGTTTAAATACCTGATGCAACTCATTTATATTTATATTGTAATTTTCTTACAAACATAAATATAAAACCAAACTCCAGAGTTGCCCTTGGCAGGTGCATTAGTAACAAATCATTTTCTAACCTTGCTTATGGTAAATTTCCAACCATCTGCTGACAGGTAAACAGAACTTTCTTCCGTTTTTTTGGTTTTTTTTTTTTTTTTTTTTTTGACTCTCAGAATACTTCCAGTTCCCAGCCTCGACAAATGAAATTAAAAACCCTCCTAATTATAAAATGACAGCATCATGTTGTTTCTAAAGGGAGAAACGTTACACTTTCCGGAGGCGTGCATCTGACAAGCATTCCCTGCACATGGTCCTGCTCCTCCTACACATAGGATAACCTGTGGTTTTAGACATACCATCTGCCGTCTGCATGCCGTAGAGGTGGAGGCAGCCTAAGGGTGATAAAGAGACTGATAACCATCTCTCTACTTCTTACATATTAACAGCACTAAAAAAAGGTAAAAAATTTAAAGTTTAAAAATTGCCAAATTTTGAGCTCTTTCTCCTACAGAGCAAAATCCTTAGGGGAGAGATTCTGGTTTGCTAAGTCTATAGAAGAATTGCAATGGAGAAGTGTTCTTTGCAGAATGGAGCCAGGCTAGGTGAAGTGAGTCATGGTGAGTGTCATTTTCTGAGAAGGTAGCAGATGTCATTTGACACACCTCAGTCTTGGATCTGTGAGTAAGCACTGGTAACATTGCCTGTTCTACAGGAAGTAAAAGCTGCTTCTTAATGTATGGAAACCACTCAAAGAAAGGGCCTTGCTCTGATTAAGACCAGGGGGGTTAGAAGGAAGGGTCAGATTCTGTGAGGTGCTAAGTGACGTCTTCTCTGTCTTAAATCACTGAAGAGAAAGGATCCTCAAACTGGGTGCAAGAATTATTGTAGCCAGCACCATGCCTTCACAGGGACTTTCTGTTGTCTGGGGTGAGGGAGCAGAGAAGCAGAAAAGAAGGTCAGTAAGATCAGCAAATACTCTGTAAACTGAAGCCCCAATAGGATTTGCATACAATTTTAAAGAACACAGGGAGAAATGGTGCCTCAAGGGCCTGCAACTTCAGTTCCTCTGAGCTTCCTGTTTTAACTATAAACTTATCTTCCTATAACCTTTCTAACAAAGACATAAACACTTCAGCTACATATATTTTGATTGTTTCATGACAGTTTACTGGAAGCTTAGCAATGACAGATTTCTTCATTGTCTTTTCGCCAAAATTTGTCCTTTAAGTCATTTTTGTTGACTGCCCCTTTTAGCAGCTCACCTCACAATGAGAGAGGAGACAATTAATGGGAGGGTGATTTATCACTGCCAAAAACTGTCAAGGACTTCTGTTGTAGCTGGAGAAAAAGCAATTTCACATTATGGCATTTCATTCCGAATACATTGTATTTACAGCTCACAGTTTTATTTTCAGAGCCTATTATCAGGTGAAACAGTTGCATCTGAAATGTTGTTTGTGACATAGGTGACCTGTTAGGATTTGATAAGTATTTACGCCAGAGCACAAGGGGCTCACACATCTGCTGTTGGCAGAAGCAATGGAAAAAAATAACCTGGAAATGAGGCGTTTGATTTTTCTGGTTCCTACACTCGAGCATCTGTTGCTATAATTAAGTGGCATTCAGTAATTGCAGAGCAATGGTGAAATAAACATAAGCATTCTTGCCAGCTTTTAGGATTTGGTGTCCTTACAGTAGGAGAGACAAGCAAAGTGACTTCAGCAAGAACAAAGGGTTCTGTAACAAAGTTTACCAATTAACTTTCCTATTGCATAAAGAGGAATTTTACAAGGAAAAAGAAATTGAGGGAGTAAAAAAAAAATCTAAATTGGCCAGCAGCTTTCATGCATTTTAACTGATCACTGCAAGAGGTAAAGCAGAATATTGAACTAGGAACATGTTAACACTTTTCTGTTGAATGTATGTGACTCCCTTGGGGTTGTATTTAGAAACTAAAAATTGAGCATGTAATGCTAACTAAAAAAATGACCACACAAAAAGTGTATTAGAGAGAGTTTCAAATTCAATATACTACTTCAGTTTGAAGGGAGGGTTGAGCAGAAGATCTCTTTGAGGGCCCCTGCTGTCCTTGTTTACACACCAATTGCGGTGTAAATGAAAACAGAACCTGGTGGTCAGTAATAGTCAAGAACCCTGCTTGAACCAGGCTCTTTTAATGAATCATTTATAAGGCATTAGCTAAACAATCAAGTGTTCCATATTCTGTGGTGAGACTCGGTATACTTTTTCAAATTATTTTTTAGATGAACGATGAACTGGGGGTAGATATATATGTTTTGGTTTTTGTTTGTTTGTTTTTTTTTTTTTTTTTTCTGAGAGAGGATTTAAGTCAGCTCACTGGCTCATCTGTTTAGAAGTTTTGTGATTGTCGTGAGTTTTGTCTATTAAGAACAGACTGTCCAACAAGTTATTTCAGCAATGGTCCTTGTACTAAAAATAAAAATGGATAATTGAACAGCAGAATCCATGTAACCCAACAGATATGTGGCAGATGTAGCACGTTATAAATTGTGGGAGCCTAAGAATAGAAAAGAGTGTCTGGCTCTTGCTGTCTGTTGAAGCCAATAAAAAGTGAGCATGAAAAAGAGCTATTAGTATTGTTTGAGGAGGCCATTCTTGTATATGCTTTGGCACTTTCTGTTGCATGGTCTCAAGCAACTTTGGCATTAACTGCACACCTGCCTTTCTGACTAGTGGAGTAAGTAAGAGGAACCACTGTGCAGAAAAAAATGCAGTGTGTTGAATATATACATAGATAACTACATGCATGCAGACATACATACAGGTACATATACATACGTGCAGAGGGAAAAAAAATATTTTAAATGAATAAAACAAAGTCGGAAAATCTTGTTTACTGCGACAAGGTTGAAAAGTGAAAATAGCTGATAGGTTTTTTTCTTCCATTTCCATCACTTACATTCATGGCCATAACAAGCCATAACAAATCAGTCAGAGCTTTAAAGAACTGGAATAGCATAGGATCATGATCTATATTTTAGCTAAATGAAAATATTCAGTTGCTTTTTGCGCTTTACAGATAGCGACACCAAATCTGTTAATTAATTTTATTTGCAAAACCAAATATTTTGAGTGTAGGTATAGCTTCTTAAGCTGAGAGAGTATTATTTTTAATGCATTTAATTAAATCTGATACTGATTTCAGTAACTATGTTTTCCTGTCTTTAGTATATGCATTTCTGTGGTGTAGAACTGAAAAATAAAAGAATTTGGTCAGATGTGAGGACAGTATTGTATATGAGTCTGACTCTAATAAACTTCATATATGTATTAACCAGCTTTTTTATTCTGCAAGTGAGACATTGGATTTTGACACAGTTTTGGGAATCCTCTTGGAGCAATGTTTCTGAATTTGTTGATAGTCGAGAGTTTGATTGTCTCTCAGGCTTTGCCAATGACCTGATCATTGGACTTTGGGCAGAGCACTTCACCTCTCTGTGCCCCTGTTTCCCTCTGTGTTTATTTACAGCCGAGTTCTTTGAGGAAGGAATTATCCCTTAAGCATTTGCACAGGACTTTGATTTCCTTTTTGAGCCCTAGGCACTAAAAATAAGTATTTCATTGAGCAATGTTGGAAGCTTTTTATTTTTGATGGAGGCGAGCCCACGGAGAGTGGCTGTGAGCCTACTCCTGCCATCCTTGCATTGGCTTCTGTATCTGAGCCATTTGAGTAGGGAATGTGGCACTAGGACCTCATAATGAACATTCTTTTGCCAGCATCCATTCTCAGCCTATTAAAAGAAAAAAGATAGTTGTGAGAACTCTGTCAATAGAGAAAGATCTATTATGTTGTCCACTAAAAACTTAGCAGAGGCTATAGGAGTGTTTTTAATTGAGATTTTTACAAGCGTTTGATAACACTGTTTTGATCACTGCATTTAGGGCTAGATTCCAACAGTGGACATAAAACCTCTGACTAATCCAGTAAGCCACTCAGTCCCTGTCCTATATTGCTTAATGGTCCATGTTGTCAGGAATTCTAATAGCTTTCTAGTTTGCTGGGTTTTTTGGGTTTTTTTTTGTTTTTTTGGTTTTTTTTTTTTTTTTTTTTAAGAAACTTTATGAGCACAAAGTCTTATATAAGTTTAAAACTCATATTTTGGAAAAGGCAATCAAAGAAAACTTACTAGAGCTATGCTAAACTACAGAATTTTCTATTTACAATAAGCATATAGAGTCTTAAATCACATATCCTGTAAGTTAATGACTAATATTCTAACTTTGTTTGGTTAATGTTTGCAGGGCACTTACAGATGCTAGAATAATCTCTAATGTTTTTGCTCAATCTGCTCTGGAGATGGATGAAATAAATAGTTTAAACTAATTAATGTAACACCAGCTGTTACAAGTGCTTGGCAGACGTCTGTGAGTTTTGATGGGCAGAGAGCGGCTGTTGTACTTGACTTTATTTTAGTACAATGTTGATCACAGTGTAAGTTGGAATAAATGACGAGCCAAAGGAAGGAACAGAGGATGAATTCTGTGTAATGCAAAATAAATATTGCCCTTTTTCTGAAAATACTTTTGGAGGTCGAGGGAGAATTATAGTGCACTTTTATTAAGTCATAAGTGCTGTGACAGCAGCTGTGCTAACCATGCTCAATATTAACATGCTTTAAAAAAGCTGCAAAAATCTATAGGCATCTATGAAAATTCACTTTGCTTTTTGTTTCCAAAAAGTCTTAAGGCTTAATATGAGCACTCTGGCTTAATATGAACACTCTGGCTACATATTCTATTTCTATGCAGTAATTGCTGTTAGAAAGAAGACGTGTTTAAGACAGGTAGAGAAATAATTAGTTCTAGACAGTTTATGTGTTTGCAAAGAATTAAGTAGGACTTCAGTGCTATTTGTATGCACATGGCCAATTGTATCATATGTTTTTTATTTACTTTGCACTCTAAAAATGAGCATAACTACAAAAACTTTCAAGGAGTAAAATACTTATATCAAACTAATCTTAGTACTTTGTAGTGTAACCTTAATTTATCAGTTTGTGGTCAAAAACATTACAAAGCCAAAAATATATTTCTGATGAGAATTCATTGTTTCCATGTCATTTAATAAGAAGATAAAATATTGAAATAACTTCTCTTTTAAAGTTGGAAGATAGAATAATTGTGCTGTGACAAGGAAACGATGGCTGCTATCTCTCTGTGTGCCAGCATTAAGATAACAGTGTCATTGTACAGATTGTTACCCTGTGAATATGTCTAATAAGTTATTATAGTGTGCTGAGCAGATGGCAAGTGTGCTCCTGAAAGAATTGATGGATGGGATATGATGTCATCAGTGAGATGACAAGGTTCACAAGGTACTTGACCTCCAAGAATAAGTCCTAACTGGTTAGAATTCTAAATGGTGAACTTTTGTGACACTGGCTAAATGGGAAATATGTGCAATTTGTATTTCTTTATGGTAGTGTTTACCCTCTTCACTGAACTCCACATAATGGGATTTGGTCCCTGGAGACTTAGAGATATTGTTGGAAGGTTTCACCCTGTAACCTTCAGAAGATTTCAAATACAAATCTATACATCTAAACTTTAACAAAATCCGACTGAATTATATTTATGAAGTCAGGTTCATATATTTTCTTTCTTTATATGTATGTACAAATAATTTAATTGAGATGCTCAATTAATTGCACATGTTCTTTCAAAAGAGAGAACTCCTGACTCAGTGAGAAAGTACAGAATATAAAATTATAGTTTATACTTTTATAAGAATGTGTTTAAGACTGTGGGCCATGTTAGCATGACAAAGATCTTAACAGTGTGCTAATAATTTGACTAGGTTGTCCATCTCAAAATTGAATTAAATAAGTATTTGATCGATCTATCTATCTATCTGTCTATCCATAATTTTTTTAATCCTGTTCCAAAGTACAAAGTGGGATCTACATTGCTGAAACACAGGGTTCTTAAATAGTCCTCTTCTTTCTTTGGATGATCCATGAAATGAGGAAGGTACATCTGAAAGCCTCAAGAGGAAGAATCCAGCTACCAAAGTTTAGGCACTGAGTCTACATCTCAGAGACACCTACCTTCTCTTCTTTGTTGTATGGAGAATATAGGTCCTTATTTACAGAGTATTTCTTCCCTAGCAGACTGGATAACCTTGGCAGAGGGATTCTACCTTTTGTCTCTCTTAGACACTCTCTAAACCCCATGGATCACAAAGTGAGGTCTGTATGTATTATTACAAGTGTATTTTTATGAGCAATTATGAAGATAGACAAATCTTCAAAATTCAGTTTGGACCTGTACATTGTAAATTGGAAATGGAAGCAGAACATGTAAAAGGCAAATATCTATAGAATGTATTGAAAAAGAACTGCAACAAAGGGGATAAATGAATACTAAAGATGTATACTGTGCCTTTCCTACAGTGAAAGAGGCAAAGAATCTGGGGTCATGTTTTTTAACCCCTGAAATTAATAAAGCTTTTTTCCCCCATTGATTTAGCTGTATTTGTCTATGATCAAAAGCAGGAAGATAGAAGGAAGAATCATGAATATAGTAGTTAGCCTTTTTTAATCTTTAATAAAATACACATGGTTTCTTAAAATGCTTATTGTTATTTGTCTCCCTTGAATGAGGAGATGTATTCCTTGTGGAAAACTCTTCTATATTTTATTGATTGTTTGCAGAACAAAACGTAAATGCTATATACAAAAATAAACTATGAGAGCATGTATATGCATACTTGTTCAGAATTCTTTATGCTATTTATTTTCAACACGGCTAGTTCTTTTAGATATTTGAATATTCATGTGACAACACAGAGGTTATTTACATGAACTGAAACAAGAGAAGACCAGATGAAAGCACTATAAATCCTATGAATAAAATCAATATATTACAATTTTTACATGTCATAATGTTCTGAGTTTCAGATAAGTAAAAATTGTTTGTAAAATTTCTACTACTGGGGAATATTGTTCCATTTCTTAAATCAACTTCTATGAGCAATAAAACTTTCATAAATATGTTACAAATTGCTTTCATCTTTCCTGTATAAATAAAATGCTGAGGGTTCCTAAATTACTTAAGAATTACAGCAAAGCTTTGGATTGAGTTTTAAATGCTTTAACAATGTATCAATTTTACAGTAATTACTTTGAAAATATGGATTACAATTTAAAGTTGCCATCCTTTTTTTTAGTTGATTTTAAACCCAAGTCCTTAATCATCCAACCCAAGTTTTTATCTATCAGTTTGTTAGCATAATTAAATAATAATCTGTCAAGATATGTAAAACCATCAGATAAATTTATCAAATAATTTGATACATTATCCATTTGAGTTTTCAATTTTTTAATCAAACAGGAAAGACAGAATCCACATCTCATATCATATTGTCACAGGTGTATTGATAGGCTAAAGTATTTTCAGGAGCAAATGCTTTCCAATGAAATCTGATCAGTGCATACATGTCTGTATGTATACGTATGTGCTAGAGACACATAAAGTATTAATGCAAGCTAAATGAGTGTTCACTGAGCTCTCTTTGCCATATGGCCCCTGTGGAGGATAGAAGGCCCTGGCTAGCTTAAGCCTGCCATATGGACCTGGTGGAAAATGGTAGGTCTTACACACAGAGCAAACCTACCATATGGGCTAGGTGGAGCACTTGAAACTCTAAACATTTCTCATACACCAGGGCCTTTTACACAGAAGAATATAAAAACATACATAATACATTACACACAAAACCATTGAAAAATGGATCAATTGTTTAAGTTTAATATGATGCTTTCAAGCAGTGGCCAAAACTATATAAATAATCAGGGCTTATTTTGAAAGAGTAAAGAGGATCATCAATCATTTACAACTGACTATTTTACTTTGCATTTAACATCTGCTTTATGATACGACTGTACAATACCACCCTTAATGCTGTACAAAGACCTAACAGCCAAAAGTAATGACAGAGTTAAAGCAAAGTTTCTCTATGTATGTTCCTTTGGGGTTTTTATTCCCCTTCTGTTCTTAACCTGAAATAAAAATTTAACATGTTCTGTTAAGAGTAGTGAGTCAAGTCCTGGACGTAGAAATGGCTTCTGTACTCTTATTCTTCTGGGAATTTAGATAAAGCACGCGATTAGATCATTGACTCAGCCTTATTTCCTCTACGAAACTGAAAAGATCTATGCCGGCTGAAGTTTTGCTGTTTTGACATCTAAAATGTCTGTTGCTTTTGTATTCAACAAATCTTCATTGACTTCCCACAATGAACATGGTGTGGTCGTTTATAATGGTATCTTCTTTTATAAACCAAAGAGATAGTAAATTAGCATAGCAAAATGCTTATTATATTTCAAACCACTGGACCTAATGTTGAACCTTCGTACAGATTCTCATGTAAACATAACTATATTGCCTTGAATTATTTATACTTAAAATACCCCCAGAAGTCAGATAAAGACCACTCCAATTATGTTTATACCAAAATACAGGAAAGTGAAGCATAAATTAAAAACATATTTCAAAGACTTTATTTTCCACTTTCTTGTCTGTTTTGATAATGATTTAGATCTTGTGTTCACAGTTTTACATATGAAAACAAATAAGCAGAAAAGAAGCCAAGTTCTGGTTTATTTCACAAATAGGGAGATTATTTAGACTGAATTGTCCCTTCAAATTTCTATCTCAATCTTTTCCTTTTCTCTAACTGTATTTTTTCTCCACTGTTCTTTAGTTATACTTGAAATTTCAACAAGCAGACTAATTTATTCTTATCTTGGAAGGGGAAGAAACTACTGAAACAATGATATTTTAGAAATAATAAGTGTTACTGAGAAAAAGGTTTGAGACGTAAGGAAAACATTGTAGGAAGCAGTACAATATACTGAGTTACAGAAAAGTTAGGACAAAGGGAAGACAAAGGAAAGTGAATCTGAAAATAATTACAGAAGAATTCGGCTTTGAGTTTTTGAACTCACTGAATAGTACTGAAATTTGGTAGAAGTGCAGCCTTCATCAGAGGCACTGACTTCTAAAAAAAACTGAAAAATGTCACTGAAGTTGCTGGGCCAGCTTCTGGGTGCAACAGTTTATAGAACCATTTAGGGAGGTCAGTTCCTGATGCAGCTCTTGCTCTTTTTTAAGGTGGACTAAAATCTAACCTACTATGAGGATACTGAATAAAAGTCTTATGCTTAAATATATCACAAGCTCATCACGTTAAGATAATAAAGCTTGTGCAATTTGTTTCAAGTTGTTTAGGCAGTAACTGTTTTCACAGTACTGTAATGGTAAAGATCTTTTGATTCCTGTTTTGTTTATGTATGGTTATCAAATACATGAATTATCATAAAATATTAGAGAGCATATGAACACATCAGGATTTGTATTTTGCTTATATTGCATAGTATTTATAATCGCTTAAGCTATGAAGTAAATAATTTTTCAAATTTGTTATTGGAATAAACATTGAAACATTTAGAGAAATTTTGATGTGAAACAGAATTAGTAGAAAGATCTGTCCCTGTAATGGAGTTACAATGTGTATTTCCTTGATATTGTGGTAGGCTATAGATGAAAGGCTGAATGCAATATTTAATTTGCATGAAGGTTTTAAACTGGATCCTGGGAAAGATTTTAGTTTACCAACAAGTATACAGAATGTTGGCTGTGTAGGGTGCCTTTATTTTCTCTATTTAATGTAAAAAACTGATCCAGGTTACATGATGACTCTAAACTGGTTTTTATCTTCTTAAATCGGTGATAAATGTGACCCATAAATTCTTTAAGGATTTTTTTTGGCCTTCTTTAATACATATTCTGATATATTAGCATAAAGTACATAATCCAAGACATGAAGGCACGTACAGGCCAACTCTGCCTTTAAAGTGGATGCCTCAAATAGAGCAGAAAACATTAGAGGTAAAACTTCCACATTATTCTATCAATGAGCGTCAAGCTAGTGAGTGCCATAGAAATCTCACTAATGGACACATTCTGGCAGCTTGTTGCAGATGTTTGATGAATGAATTGCAAGAGGAATCATATGTAAAAATGCTTGCCTTTTCATTCTGAATTTTGTTTCTGAGCACTCTGGGGTTTAGGGACTTTAGTTTATTTATTATTATGGATTTCTGTGAAAATCAGATATTAGGATATAATCTATAGGCAATGGGTTGAGAAATGTGGCCATAGTATTGTAAAAGACTGTTTCTGATGCTATAAACTATGAAACTCATATTGAATTCTCATAGGCACACAGCCAAATTTCTATTAGGATATCATAACCATATGATCTAAAATGTGTGTATCAATTATTGTCTACAAAATTTGCATCTGAGTACTGGAACCATTCCATAGATAGACATATTAAGGACATTTATTATATCTGTTAAAAAAAAATATTGCAAAATCATTCTAAAAAATGAATTAAATAGAATTGATAGTCTCTTACGCAAATATGGGGGACTTACCCCAAAACTAAGGAAGCCTCTGTGTTATAGTGCTTCATGATACTATACCAGATCACTTGTTTTTTACCCTTCCTGATGAGAATTTGTCAAAATGCCATTCTTATTATCCATTTTAATTCAATAATAATTATTGCATTATCTGTGAGAAGAATTTAGATCTTGGAGTTACTACATTACCTATTTCTGTAAAAAGTGTGTGTTGTCATTTGGGTACTTAGCAAAGACCACACATTATTGAACTATTGATGATAAAACATGTTTTACCTTAACCTCTTGGAAGCATGATGGCAGGTCTTGACCAACACAGTACCCTAGGTATTTCCCTTTCAAAGCAGGGTTTCTCACTGCATGTCCAATACATTTGTAGCCTTTCCTTGCATATTCAAGAATTCCTGAACCTATTACCCACCAGCCCCATACAGTTGTTTTGGATGAGTCCGACTATTTCTTAATTATTTTATTTAATTGACATTTTTGGCTGTAAGAGTGGGGCACTAATACATCTGGCATAGGAATTTTGGCATGAAAAAAGATTGGGAACAGGTTTTCTTAGTATGTTTCTGTCTTGCTGTGCATTTTTAGATTGGCCATCTTATTCAGTGGTCTAATTAATATATTGTCAGTCTGAATATTAGAAGTACTTGATAGTATCCTTTTTATTAAAGTAGTTATAAAAATATCAAGCATTAATAATGTCTTACAGGAAAGTGAAGTAAACATAAGTATATGTACTTTAAAAATACTGGGTTTCTGCAGAAAGCTCTGTCACTAAATATTTTATATATTTATCTAAAATGTATTTTTTCATGTTATTCTAAGAAGAAGCATTACAGTTTATTTATTAATATTCAGTTAAACAAATCACAATAATCAATAGATTAATTTTTTACACATTCTGAACAGGTAAATGTTCTTCTGCTGGGACAGCTGACCAGTATAACCTACCATAAATACAAAATGCTTAAACCCCTTTTTTTTCTTCTCTATTGGACTTCTCTGTTACTTATTTGTAAAATGCAGTACTGTTGACTTCCATGCTGCCACTTTATAGGAGGTGCCAAGCATGCCTGGTCAACCTCATCTGCTTGCCAGCACTCTGGGTACAAGGGTTTGGGACAGGTTACGTGTTGTTGAATGAATGACAGCTGATGAGTGTTGCACAGGCACATTGTCATCTATTCATTTTCTCTTTGGGCATTTGATGCATGCAGTCAGCAGATTAACAAGACCTTGGGCCATGTGACAAGGCAGCAGAAGCATGAATGCAGCATGATTAGATATGGGCTTTGTGGACTTCTTGAAAATGTTGAACTTTTTTTTCTTTTTCATGAATAGAATGAATATTAAAATTATTAACTGAACACAGACCAAGAAAAACAGTGTGAACACAATTTAGTTCCAGGTATTACCATGAAATGTTAATCTTCAGAGCATTACAAGTTACCTGTTTATTCTTATCAAGACTCTTATCAAGAATTCCCTTCTTGCTACTGTTATGCTTACAATAAAGAAGTGGTGTTATTTCACCTGACAATGACAAGAATTATAATATTATTGATATTTCTTATTTTTTAAATCACTTTAAATCCCGAAATAATATAAGTTTTTCAACTTTTGTTAAACATCTTCAGAGGATTATTAATCCAAATCATGTGGCACTTGAAATGATCCAATAAAATCTAGCAAAATGCAATTGTTGCATTCTGTAATATTGCTCTGCATTTTTCAGTAGCCATATGGAGAAAGTTAAAGTATAGGGAAGAACAGTCAGCACAAAAAGAAATATACATACTGTGGATGTATTGCCTTGTGTATTGCTTTTATTAGTTGACATGTGCATATTTATGTCCATAATTTTGACAATGTGAGATTTAGTGTACAATACATTAATTATTCAGTCTCTATAATCCAATCCCTAATCTGAAGTTTGATGTTCATCTGAAATTTAGCTCAGACTCAAAATACTTGGCTTGATCTTTGATTATGCATACATTTAGGAAAGCTAGATGTATGATCAGGCTACCTAGGTTAGGGAGCCAGCATTTGTAGCCAACTCAGTAAAGGAGATTAAATGACTAGCATCATGAATAGTGGGTTTTGATTTGATAACAAGATATCCCTTTACTACATAGATAATTATGGACACCCTTCAGCACAGCTTCACAAAAAGCTTGGAATGACTCATGTGAACCTACAGGGAGACAGATTTACACAACCCTACACAAACACTTATGCATATGAGCAGTTCTCATAGAATTGCTACACAGCCAAAACACATTCTTTTTAGCATTCAGTATGGCCTGGCTGATGAAGTGGAGCTAGCAGAGTACTAATTGGGACATTTTACATGAACTGGTAAAATACATTTATACTTTTTTCAGCATCCAAAGCACAGATGGCCTTAATCTGCATCTGATCCCTGCCAGTAGCATATAAGGATCTTTAAAAAAGAAATAATGGACATAGTTCTCTTAATTAAGAACTGCAGGTTGTAATATTATAAAGTTAGTTGTATTTATACCAATATATTGTAAAAAACAAACAAACAAAAAAAGTAACTTTCTAGCCATCTTTTTATCTTTTGGAATCTGTATTTGTTTAGAGTTAATTAATGTAAGTTACTGTCAGGAGTTTAAGAAATTTGTATTTTATAATTTTCAGATATATGCAGAATCATCTCTGACTATCCCATTTCTTTCTTCCTGATTGTTCTATGCACTTTAAAGAACTGTGTGAAAAAATCACAGAGAAAAAAAAGGATAATTCTTATTATGGGGACAGATAAACAATATAATTATGTCTCACAGTCATGTGTTATGCTGCCAAAGTACACAAAGTGGAAATATCACTGGCATTTTAGCATTCAATTATATGGTAAGATAGATTTTTTAAAAAAATATGAATGATAATTTATTCTGAAATATTGTGAAATCCTTAGAATAAATAAATCAGCAAATACTGCTTGACCCAGCGCAAATCAGTAATAGGCTGCAAAATAAGATAAAGGTTATTAAAATAATCCTTTTACTGAAAGAGAAAATTAGATAAGTTGCACTGATTGACTCTGAGGCCCTCCTAGGGACATGTAAAATGAAGAATAAACTCAACTTGATCTAGTCCAAAAAGCCTGAAGAAATCCTCACAGCTGGAACATCTCCACTAATGACATTTTTAATTTTTTGGATATATTTTGCCAACTTTTTCTGCTCTTTTATAGTGATATTATACTAGTAATTTCTTAACAAAACTAAACCACATGATCTTTAAGGAACATGTTTTTATGTACTTGTTATTGACAACTATAAATTTAATTTCCATTGAACTATGGTTCTTGAAGTACTGAAAAATTACTTGTACAAAATACATTGTGTTTAAAAACAATAGTTTGGCTGTTTTGTTTATTCCTTGCTGAGTCAATATAAATTTCTTGCTTCTGGGCACTCTTTCTCCCCTGTTATCCTGTTATCCCACTCCACAGTGTTCAGTCACCTTGAGCGTCCTACTTTCCTATTTTCTAAACTCATTATTCCCTCACTTCTTGATCAATCGCTGCCTCCTTGTCAAGTCATCCTTGTTTTCAAATCCTGATTCCAACTAGTAACAGTACATTCCCTTTTTTCGTCTGTGTTTATAGATAAATTGACTTACAAGGTATCATCATAGAAGGGATATCAATGGAACCTGGGAGAAAGAGAGGTCCCTAATCTTACGTTCAAGTGGTGATTCTCCATCTGGTTCTAATTTGCCATTATGGAGACAACTCCAGCTCCAAAGTGAGTCTTACTGTTGCAAGTCCTGCATCTAGACCTATCTCCAAAGTAGACATATTAAACTCGGTTCTTATGTACTTTTATTCTTGTGTAGTCCTTTCCATGAAGTGAAAGTGCGTATTTTGAAGCCATGCACTTACAAAAATAATCTATAATGGTAGCAGTGATATCCAGATGTATGGGTTTTATAAGACCTATTTGCATAAATGTAGCACAAAATATTACACAAAATGTGTGACTGCACTATGTATAAAGCCATTGTGTGCAATGTACACATCTAAGAAACATATTCTTAGTGGCTGTGGTCCTTTCCATGTAAGCATTTAATTTTTTAGTCATATTTCATTATTGGTGTGTTACAATTCCCAGAGTCCTCAGGCAGACATAGCAAGCCAAAAAATAGAACTCAGTGGACAGTATTTACAGTGGTGCTGTTAAGTGTGAGAGCACCAGCTCCTTTGAAATGAGACAGAAACATCAGTGAGTCAATCTATTTGAATATTTGACCTTTTTCCCTTATTTCCATCTCCCACGGTTGCAAATGTTTTAATTTCAGAGTATTTGTGTGTATTGGAGAACTGTTTTTAGCATAAAAAGAAGAAACAAAAATGCAGCTTGAAAAAAAAATGCTTTTATAGGAGTTTCAGTACATTCCTTTTACAGTTTGTAACATCCTTTACAGTGATCTCACATTGCCCCTACTTACATGTAGGGTGACTCTTGAATGACCAAATCTATAAAGCAGCCAAATGAAATGCGAAATGAACAAGAGGAGGTTTTTTGTTTTTTCTTTTAAGTCTTTCTGAAGTTGGGAAACATTTCAGTTCAGGACATGTTCTGTTCTTTTGTTTTATTACAAATCAACAATTACAGATAAATTAAAATAGAAGAGCTTCTCACACCTGCAACCTCTGACTCTGAGGAAGGTGAAATATAAGACTTTGTATGAAAGGGTGTTTGATAACATAAACTAAAATCATATAGAACCAAAGGGAATAAACTGTTCCCACAAAATTGTATGCATCCCAATTTATGATAGCAAATAGTGAAACCAGGATCCTCTTTCATCATTCAAATGGCAAGAGAGAGCCTGGTTTAGGAATGAATACATGTGAAATATTTTACAGAGTACAAAAAAAGCATCAAGATGCATTACAAAAAACATTAAATGGTTACAGAAAGGCAGTAATCTGTATAGTATTTTTTGGAGCCAGCTATTATTCCTTGCTTTCAAATCCTGGCAATACCAATATTCTCCAGTGTGATTGGTGACCAGTCTGAATTTATCCTACTTGCTTTTAGGAACAAAGACAAGAGAATGGCTACCTCTATTCATCTATTATTGTTTAAATAGCTGTCACGGATTCCAGGATGTCTGTTTTCATGTTATCTGGTGAAAGAATAAAATACAATGGCAACAAACCAAATACAGTGAAAAATCGTTGTTGTATTTGGCCCAAGCCAGCTGCTGTTTGCAGATAAAATCTGTTTTGAACAAAAACAGGTGAATTTTGTAAATCAAAGAAAAATGGATGGAGTGGATGTAGCATTTACAAATGTTTTAAAGATACAGGTTGTATTCAGACTTGCCTATTATGGTGATTTAGTTCATATGTCAAGGCACATATTCATCTCTGCTCAGATACTGTAGAGACTTGAATAACAGCTTGTCCTATGTTTGTTTATTTGTTAATTTATAACATCTCAGTTCCTAACACAAGCCAAGGTAGGCCTGGACACTTCTTTGTTCTGCCTTACTCTCTGTTTTGTTTTGTTTTTCCCTTTCTTGACATTGTTGTGCTCCCAACTCTGACAATGGATTTGTAGATTGACCTTCTTTCCCCTCTTGCCCTGACTTGTTTTCAAATGCTTTCCTTGATGTGTTTAGACTGAAAATGCCAAATCTCTGTTTCCCAGTAAAGGCTCATCATTTTTGCAGTGTTGCTCTGCTAGTAGGTTAAGAGGAAAATTAGTAGTTCCTTTTAACAGTTTAAAAGATGCTTAAACTAATGATTATTTGGAAGCAAAGATGTCTCATCATATTGAGAAAAGTGCAATTCCGCAGGATTGGAAGATTTCTAAATGCTTTAATAGCAAGAGGTCATATTATTTTGCTACTAAGATACGCAGTTATGTTTTAATTGCCTTTGTTTACAATGTGGTTTTTCTTAAAAAATGCATTTTTTCAAGATTCCCTCAATCATTGCTTATCTCACATTCACAAATATCCATGCTTCCTGTGTATAATACGTACATTTGCTCTGTTTCAAACATACTCACACTCAAAGTTTATTTCACATGGGACATCAAGAAAACAAAGTCACATTAGTCTGACTTTTTTTTCTGAGTTGGAGTTTCGTTAAAAGAAGTTCATAGTAAGTTCAGCTCTCTAGTCTTACCCTTCAGTATAAATTTCGTTCTGTTATTTATTATAACATAAGAGTTTGGATGTTATTTTTGAGTTCATACTATTCTAACCTTTTTTGAGTTACTTTGCCTATTGCAAAACCATGCCACACATCGAGAGGAAATTCTTTGCAAAATTTACAACATGTTTTGAGCAGGCACCAAGTACATCAAACTTAACATATATTTAATTTTAAAGTAGTAATACAGTAAAAACTGTAACCCCTTGCTTAAATTCTATGACAAAATCTATTTAGGAGCTTTCTCAACAATTGCACAGAACAGCATAGTTTTTAAATTAATTAAGGTTTATGGAATTTTTAAGTCAGTTTTATTTAGTGTGGTTTTAAATGTTTTAAGAACTTGAGACCTAAACTACTATTAAGATTCTAAGTTGTCTTAGAAAGTATGGGTGTCATTGGTCTGACAAACCTAGAGGCAAATTATGTCTTTTTTCAGTTTGCTTTCTCATTTTCTCCTATTTTCTCATATATGAATCAACTCCACCATGCATAGTAGTGATTAGACTCTTTCTTGCTATACCATGTAAGTCCCAATACCTTCACTGGAACCACTGGTATAAAGAAGTCTTTAGACAAAAAACTCAGTGACAAAAGAGAGAAGAGGTTTTGTAAAATGTTACTATTTTAAAATGTTTGGTAGGAATCATTTGGGAAAGCTGCATTTGAAGAAGAGGAAAAAAAGTTTTCAACTATGCAATAATATAGTGTAGTGTTTATCAATCTATTGTCTACCCAGCCTTGATTAAGTTTTGAGTTGTTTCTTCTGATTAATGAAAAGTAACAATTCTGACAGGAGTTTGGAAAAAGACATTTGGTAATGATTTTTCACAGTAGAATGAAATTTGAGAATAAGAACTAGCAGTATGATCTAAGAAGAATAAGTTTGTTTGCAATGCCCAGGAATACCTAATTTATTTTTTCTAACAATGTGGTGACTAATTCTATAATATTATAAAAGATGAGAAGAAAGGGAAAAAAAATGTATTTAGGGCCAAATTTTTGAATGTTACTTCAAAATGACTACAGAGATATCCAGGTTGCTGTGGGGTAGCATGTGGACAGAGGATGTATCCACAGTGTACATTTTTCAAAGCCTCCTTTCAGTGTTGTTCAGGTAGGTAGGAAATGGTTGAGGAATCTACAGTCAGTTTTTCTCAGCACTTTGTGACATGACTGGAAAATTTAAATACAGCTGAAAAAATCTTTTATGACTCTGATTGGGCTGAAGCTTTCCTTGGTCAATATCAGTTTCTTTCACAAAGTTTACCTTGGGAAGCTTATGAATGATGACTTTATGAGAAAGCAGTAATTGTGGCACAAATTGTGACAAATAGGGGATATTGAACAGGATTTTACTCCTTGTGTGGGCTAGTCTCAGACTGAGCCACAGTGAAATAGGAAGAACAGCTTCCACGGTAGGACTGATATTACCAAAAGTAGATCTTTCCCTCTGAGCCAGTCAGCTTCGGCATCTCTTACATTCCTCAGACACTTCCAGAGGAAGATTAGCCTCCTGCAGTAGATGCCAGATGCCTGTGATTGTTGGATTAGTACCTTAAACTGATGCTTCCTTCTCTCCAATATCTATAGAAGGAGCTAAGTGGGACCAGCCCAGAAGCAGGTGTCCAAATGCCTCTTTGGGTATTTCCATGGAGCTACAGAGTGGGTGAGACTTATACTCTAGCACTGTAAATACTGACCAGCATGGCAGAGCTGGTAAGGAGATGGGGTGAGAAATCTGCACAAACATGGTTGATGGGGATTGCTTCTTCATGGTGTTGTGGTGAATGGGAACTTTAAGTTATGGTTGTCTGGCTGGTCCTGGGGTCATCAAAGCCTCTAACCTTTTGTTGCTGCAGATTTCAATTTTCCTGGTCTTAGACTGTTCACTTAAGAAAATACTACTCTTCAGTCAAAAAGAGAGGTCTTTTTAGGCAACTACAGTCAAAACTTTTATATAATGCAATTCCTAATGTACATGATAGGAGAAATGGAAAAATGTAATTATTATCAAAATGATAATTAAAGTGCAGAAAGAAAAGAAGACATTAAAATACCCCCAAACATATATATCTTATAGTGATCAAAGCCCAAATAGAAAAAAGCAAATCTGACAAACTCTTCTGTAAGCCCATAGTTGAGCAGAGATCTGCATAATACCAAGAGTACATTCTGATGTCTTTGTATTGTATTGAGATACATCAAGATGTGTCAGTTAATAAATTATCCCTTCCTAAGAAAACCATGCATAGATATATGTATCTATGTATATGCATAGATAGTTTTCCTTTTGAAGAATTCAGATTAATGTCTGGTGCCAAGAAACTGACCTAAATTTCTGTATCATATCAAGAGTAGTCTAAAAATATTTCAAAATGTAAAAAAACAAAACAAAACAAAAAAAACCCCAAACAAACAACAACAACAAAACCAAAAAACACAAACAAACAAAACCCAACCCAGAATATTTAAGTTTCTACAAATTGTGGGGGTTTTCTTCCTTTTTTTTTTTTTTTCCTCTTCCCCACTTACTTTGTAATCCATTCACAGATTATGTATGAAACTTGAATCTTAAAAATCTTCATGCTGTTGGAGTCTTTCCCAGTGTGATGTCAGAACTGATCAGATCTGATTGCTATGAAGATCCCACTAAGGAGTTCAGCATTAATTGTGAGAAGATACCCATGCTTAAAAAAATTAGGCCAGTGATTGTAACCATGCTGTTAATTTCATGTATTGTTCAGAACATGTTTCAATTGTGGGAATCAGGTGTACTTTTTTGATTAAAAATGCTTTGAGGAGCTGTACTTTTTCTCGGTGTTGCAGAATCTTCTGAGCTGTAAGTGAAACCATTAAGAGTGGGAAGGGTTAATTTTATGGGAAGCCTCATATTCAAATACTTCTTGTATACAAGCTATATGTCATGTTAGAAAATATTCTATTGTCAATCCAAATAGAACACAAACTAAAATGAGATAATTGGGAAGGTGCCCATAAAGTCAGCCTGAATATATTATCACAAGTATATGTGAGATAATATTTGTTTTAAAAAGATTCTATGGCACTGTAAACTCAGTCTCATTAGAGACTGCATTTAAAAGGCTTATAAAGTTACTCATTAATGTTATCTTGTTGTATCTCCACAGCTTTTTCATTAAAGAAAATTCAGCAGAAAGCATTTTCTCCTGATAGCGGGAACCAATTTGCAATAAATGTTCTGGAAACCACTAGGGAAGCCATTACTGAGGTCTAATAAAAACAGACAAGCGTAACTTGTTCTATATTTTTGTTTCAATCACATACAGATGAGACCCCGCTCTCCACACCAACCGCAAGAGACAGCCTTGACAAACTTTCTCTAACTGGGCACGGGCAGCCACTACCTCCAGGTTTTCCATCCCCTTTTCTATTCCCTGATGGATTGTCCTCCATAGAGACCCTTCTGACTAACATCCAGGTAGGCCTTTCTGTAGATCAGCTTAAAAGAATGGGGAGGAGCCACTTGCAGAGTTGTCTAAATTAATATAACCATTCTAGCTTAATCAGTTCCTACGATTATTTGAATCAACTAATTTACTTACGAGTAATTTAGGTTTTAAAGGAACCACAGCAACCAAATGAATTTAGAAGCTGTGGGATACAGTACATAACAATACAGATTGTATATTAAACCACAGCAGAGAATTTGATGAAAATTGCAGTGATATGTTTAGCAACATTTGTCTTAAATGCTCTTTTTATTACAGGCTAATGAAATGTATTTTACTGTTTAACTTTATCTCATTTACTAAGCAGAGAAACATTTCTTTAATAAATAAGTATTTTAAATTGCTGGAGTGCCAAGGTGGAAATGATATTTAAAGCTATTTGAAATGTGTCTTCCATAAAAGCATTCACAAAAAGCACTTCTTATATAAATAAGCTCATTTCACTTAAAGTACTGTCTTCAAAGAATAGACTTCAAAGGGTATTACCAAATTTTCTGCAGATTTCCTATTCGGCAGTCATGAAGTCTGTTGTATGTACAATACAGTCTGATTCAAATATTAAGGTATACACTAGCATGTAGCTTGGAGACAAGATGTTAGTGTTTCATATTAGAATAAAGAGGATTTTTGTCCACAAATTCAGTGATCATGTGTTCCCCAGATGCAACTTTTGCAACAATACGGTTGAATGTTGCATGCAGAAGCCAAATGATAGTGCAGGAAATAGTGCAGCCGTATCATGCTCACTCCAAATAAGCCTCATTTGTGCAGCTACTAACTTCTAATATATTTGCCACAATATTTCTCCCTGCTCTTTCATGAAATACATAAAATCAAATGTATTCTATTCTGCAAAGGCTATGACAGAGTATGGCGAGATCCAGCTCACTTTACTTTCTTAAGCAATCTCATTGAAGTTTATGGCACTTCAGAGTTGTTTTATGAAAAGTATATGATCCATTCATTGGTGGTGTTTTCAGATCTTATAATGAAAAAATACTGCTATTTAAGAATTAAATATTGTATTACCTGCCTGGTCTGAAAGAGCATACTTGTACATATTTGTAAAAAGTATACATTTTGTGGTTCTGAGACTTAGGATCTTAATTATTTAAATTAGAAACCAAAACAGTTAACGTTATTCTAACAGATCTGCTGCAGTCTGTAAAGAATGTGTCTTTTTCTGAAATACAGTTAGCAAAATATGTAATGTTTTAGCTGTGCATGCATGTACAGGAAAGTTAGTAATTTTTTTGACAAATGTGTACACTTGATGTCTCTAGACAGCAACCTAATGAGCAAAGCATTCAGCATCAACAGGTTAGCTAATCTTGTGATTGAATATGAGAGTGCTGCACTACTTCAGGATAAATGACCAGGATTAATTTGTGTAGAATGCATTCAGGTTTGGTTTACAGAAAATGTGAATGTGAAATTCATTTATTACTTTAAAAAAAAACAAACAATCAAACCCTAATCTTATCTGGAGTGAAAAGCTAAAATAAAAGACAACTTTGTAAGAAACTGGAAAATTTTAGGTCTTCTTTCATTGTGCCTTTGTATTTATTGTTCTTTACTTTACATTCCACATCGTGACAAATCGTCTATGAGGGTAAATAGGTAGGACATAAATCCTTTTGGATTTTTTCAGTATGTCCCCATGTTGCATTACATGGTTTATTTTTTATTATTACATTATTATTACGTCGATATTCCCAAATCTCTGGGAATCCTTTCATCTAGACCTTTTTCCCCCCATAGATTTAATCTCTATCAGAAGATAACATTAAAAAAACACTTCAAAAAAAAAACCAAAAACAAAAACCCACACCAAAAAAACCCACCTAGTTTGATTTGCCCACCTGTGTAGAGAAACTGAAGTATTCTTTTTAAAAACAGTAGTCTATCACAATAGCATATGCACAATAGTGGTGGTTTCTGTAATCAGTGCCATTTAAAATGGATTTCATATTTAGCAATTATTGAAATATATGAAAGTGAACTACCCCAGGATCACAAATGAGTTAGATACTGTGATACTGACACTTTTTGGAACTGAGTTTTAGGTATTTGAGTAAAAGTTCAAACTCATTAAACGGATTTGTGGAAGGAGAAAATCCTGTACGATGGTCCTTGCAGTATCATTTCTGACTTTGCTAAGAAATGCATAAGCACCACCTGAAACCCATGATGCATTTAGTACATGAGTCACAAGGACTTTTGTGACTAGGTAAATTCCTCTTTGCTTTCCTTTGGTCCAGATGGATTTTGTATCACTTTCAGTCCAGAGATGTGTATTCAAAGGTGGGGCTGTAAGATCCCTCACTGATCTCATTACAGCTATGTTAGCCATGAAGCAGATGTAACTTTCTAACTGGATCATCTGGCCTACAGTCACTTCCCTGCCACCAGTGCTTTTTAAAGAGAAAACAGCAGAAATCTATCCAAAGACTAGATGAACCATTTTGGTAAACTCTGTGCTTTTTTCCCCACAGTAATGCATGATGAAAATAGGGACATGTCCTTTCACAGAAGGGGTACATGTCTGCTTGTGAAATGCAAGTGTACATCTGTGTTAGGTCATGGGACAGGCAAGTTCTGCCATATGTGGTGGTAGAGGTTTCCTATGGTTTAGGGATATGATGGTCACATCAATACATAGGCAAGCAGCCTCTGGCTAAACCAGTGTGCATGGACTTGATGCTAGATATCTGTGCTCTGATCCCTTGTGTATTCGGTTGTATAAGATGCAGGATACGGTGCATCTGCGTAATATAAAACTTGGCCACCTCCAGAAGAAGGTGTAGAGCCTGCCCTGGTATAAAATAGAACAGTATTAGGATATTGTATGGGTACTAGGAAGTCTAATTTTCACTATTGCCAGCGTAAGGATGATTCTAAACCTTGCCATGGGGACAGTGCATTTGAGTCTATAAGCAAAAATTTTTAAACACTTCTGATATTTGAAAACAAATTGTGCTAAAGTCTTGCAGTTGTTGAAGAGCTTAGGTGATTGAACTTGGTGCCTAACTCTAATGCCATTTTACAAGTTTCAGTCATCCTTTAAAATTGGCCATTAAACACAAGCAAGTCTGTGTCTTCCATTTACTAAAGTTAAATGGGTAGCCCCTAATCACTAATTTGTAATTTTAGGCAAATGCTAGATAAGCTTACTTGCTAATGCTGTCACCAGGGGTTGCTAGTTAGGTTTATTTCCTTTTGTACATCATATATATGTTTTTCTTGCTTCTTCATAAATACTTACTGAAACAAAAATACAGTGTTTAATTATTTGTACATTTAAAGAGGAGATAATAACAATATGCAGTACTCAAAACAACCAATGTTTATTTCTTACTGGGGACTGCTGAAATGAAATAACAAACTGTAACAAAATATAATTAAACAAATGCACACGTAAAATAAATAAATGAGATTTAGGACATATTTTCTTATTCACATATGTATCTGCACATCTGAAAGGAAGAGAAAATAAATTTCCCAGAGAACTTAAAATAACTGATATATCTGTTCCTTCCCAATGTCTATTTGTTGATTTCTTCCAGATTAAATGCTGGAAGTCTTTATGCAGCTGCTGGGAAGATGAAGGGTGATGGAAGGTGGGTCACAGCAAAATGCTGTGTGGGGGCTAGTGAGAAGGCTAAAGATGTTTATGTACCCCTTGCATAAGTTCACCTTTTTCAGTCATGGCCCAATTACACGGAAGTATGTTACAGCCACAGCCTTTTATGATACTGCAATATTCTTTGGTAATAGTAGTGTTCTTTTAAGCTTTTAGAGTTTGAATCTTTACTATCCCCTAGCTGAATTTCCATTAATATCTAAGGGATGAATCAGTTACACCCTGGTAACTGTATTTTTCTATCAAGACTGTATTGTATTGACACACTCTTGTTGCTAAGCATTTTTAAAGAGATATGTAAAGTTGCAAGTATCCCATTGATATTAATAAAAGAATGCATGATTACAAACTAAATTCCCCTATGAAAACAAAGCAAACTACTGGTTTTATTGCTGTGAGTCTCTTGCACTGCTACTATCTAAGACTAAATACACATGAGAAAACACTAGATAAAGTAAAAATCACAGTTTTACTTCATGCTAGTTTATTTATCTTCTAAAATTCAAAAGAATAGTTTTATTTTTCACAGAAAATATTACTGGAAAAATGTCATTTATACTTGTGCAATATGCCTTTACCTGTTAAGGGGATATTTGATCTGAGCTACTACAAGAAATTTTTTCTGGAGCCATCTGTAGAGATAGTCAAGCTGTGTTATTCTATCATGCTTATGCTACAAAGTCAGTAGTCTGTTATGAATAGCAGATATTAAAAAATTGGCTTGTGAACTGAAGTTAAATAAAGTTAATGTAAAGTTAACTAAAAATATATAAACTTTTTTTTTTTTGCAAGCCTTTCACTAGATAGTTTTAATGATGAGAGCAAACAAATTATTTATACTTTCCTGACTAAAAGAGAAGCAGAGTCACCTGAAAGTGTTTTTATCATGAATAGCTAATATTGCAAACAAAGTCCCTGAACTGCAAATCTTAGGATGTCTGAATAGAAAAGCTTCACTGTCTGCATGCCTTGTTCATCTAGTTTTACTTTTTCACTCACTGTGGACAGTTTTTGGAAACAGGATATGATGTTCTAGGTAGACTATTGGCGTAGGTAGTAAGTCCATTTTGACATCACATATAACTGTGTAGCTAAATAGATTAGGGTAGGTGAAACATACTATAGATGTAGCTACAAAAATAAAGATCTATATAACTTGCCCTTCGTCTCTTTCAAAATAGGCAACACAGTATTTGCGTTTTCTAAAAAAAATAACAGATTTATGGCTAAGTTGAGGTTTGATATATGCTTAATTTTTATAGGATCAGTAGACTGCTCTAGCCTGATGGTGTTTTTGAATACTTGAAAGGATGGGAAGAAACATCGACCATATATCAACTTAACTTTTATTTGGGACATTTCTGAGGAATTTATTCGTGGAAAATATTAAAACAATTAAAGTAAACAAACCAAATCAGAATGATTTAAAAATCTCCAGGGGAGGAATATCCATTTTTGACATTATTTTAAAAAAATAAATAAATGAAATAAAATTAACAGTGACACAAGGGAAGAATAGCATGCCATATTTAAAGCCTAGCTCCAGATAGAGCCCTACTGTATTAAAAACAATTCTGGAACCTGAGCGTGTTCACTACAATTATCATTATCCAGCCTCCATAACATCTGACCTTCCCTAAAGGGAAATATTTTCTTTTTGTTAATGTCCTGTGTTGCACTGCATTTCCCATTGTCATTGGCAGCATATTGATTTAATATTAGGTTAGAGGATTAGCCATAGCAAATACAAGTTGGACATACTGCATTTTGTATAATCTTTTACAGCTGATCCACTGGGAGAATTAATAGAATTTCATGCAACTCTGAAATTGCTATTCCTATTCCAAGGGGTACTGATGATTTTTAGATGCTGTACTTTTTAGTTGTTTTTCTCACCCCCTTCTGCATTGTATACAGGGAGATATTTAATGTATCCAGTATTTTTGCATTAGAACTGTCATTGGCAGCAACAGAACTTTTGCATATGCATCAGTTTGGCTCTAGTGCAGATTTTTTTTCACATTGGATGCCTACTGATGTGCACTGATTTAACTTCTAAAAATGAAACTTAATTTTGTGTAGCTTATAAGTAGTCCCTAGTGGGCCTTGGCTCCAAAAAGCTAATATTTTTCAGACATAATCAGCAGCAATAGGTAATGTATTACCATTAGCTACGTTAGCAGCAAGTATAAAAAAAAGGAAAGGTTGAGGGAGGAAGTGTGGTGTAGAAATTCAATAGAAAATGTAATATGCTTTTAGCAGCTTCCTACTTTGCAGCAATTCTTAATATAAAATAACACACATCAGTGTTACACTGTAGCATTATTCTCCATGTTTATTCATAATGATTGTTTCATATTTAAAGAACACCAAAATATTGTGTTTTGTCAGCCAAGGACAATAATAGTTTAATAGTAATTTATTTTAAACTGCTACTGATAATACAACCAATCAACACATTAAGTGGTGCCAACATTGGCATCTTGCTAAATAATCTCTAAGCTATGCACTGAGAGTATATCTTTCAAAGATAAGTCAACAAGAGCAATCAGAGCAGAAAATTAGAATTTGGTATCTTAGAATTAAAATACAGCTAAACTAAAGTTTTAATTGGGGTGATCTAAAAGGGCACTTGATGTAATGATCTCTTTCATTTGTTACTAATTGTTTGCTCCTGATGAAGAAGAAACATGTACATGAATGTAGTTGAATTGAGTAAAGATGGCAGTAGCTTTAGGAACTCAATTTTATTGTTAAACAAGATGGATTGTAAGAATTTGGGAGGAGGGAGTCTGCAGCTTTAAACTTACTTTACAATACACTTTTTATCAACAAATACTTTTCATATAATTTTGTTTGATCTGGTTTATTAGTGAATTGGATGAATCACTTGTTCCAGTAAGTGATGAATTGGAGATTAAAACATTCTAGAGTTTAAGGGTAAGCCAGAAGCAAATATTACTAAACAACTCCAATTTCTTACTATTACAAATGCATCCCGTATACTAAATATAGCTTATGATGTTCATATATGTAGGTGATTATGGTGGGGGAAGGGAACAGAATTCAGGTGAATATTAACTCTTTAAAAAATAGATTGGAAAGGCTTTAGAAATACTCAGAATTGTATTTTACTTTGCATGTGTCTACAGAGCTTTATATTTAGTTTTATGTGGTTTTTCTTTAGTAGTTATCCGTTTAACATTCAACACAAAGTACCTTTGTGTTTCAGCTATATTAGAATAACATTTAGTTCTTTTAATGAAAACTGCTAAAACTTTAAACATATTTGTAAGCACATTTGTTACATTACCATTGTTAGCTGGTTATGTACATATGTAGTTTATATAATTTTGGTGTCTATCTGGGCCTTGCGGTTCAAAGGTGTCAAGTTCTTTCAGCTCTTATGGACTTTAATAGATTGAAGTGTAATAGAACTGCAAAGCATTAAGCTCTGAATGAGACAACACTTGAGGCAACAATTTAGTTTAGAATGAGGGAGTACTGAAAATATCAGGCTCTGAAAACAGACTTAAAAGTTTGAAGGACATGAATTTCAAAGCAGGCATCAACATTGGGAAAATTAGTGGGAGAAATGTGCAGACTAACACTCACAAAAAATACTTTTTTCATTTCTCAAGTATCATCATGCTGGCTTATTTTTCCATTCCTTTTTGGAGATATCACAAACAATTGTAGAGAAAAAAAATGAAACCCAGAATACAATCTAGGAAGTGTGCGTGAAGAGTGAGGAAGTTTACTTGGAGTTTGAGGATATGATTTAATGTGTGTAGTGTGGTTTTTTTTAACCTGGTCTTGATTGTGAACCTTTTATCTGTTAGCCTAATGCATCACTAGCAGAGCTGCTGGGGAGTACTCTTCAGTCTCTCTTGTTGGCATTGTTTTGCTTTATATCAGTAATTAAATCTCTGTTGGATCAAATTATCTCAACAGTGAAGTTGTCAGGAGACTTGCCCAGGATACAGAAGATTGAGGCTCTTATCCATAGAGGTCCATATATGCATATTCATGCTTAATTAACTCCTCTGTTATGATAGTTTCAAGATGAGAGATTCAGGTGTAGACCTAAGAGCCTGATGGCCAGACTTCTGGAAAATGGAAAAGGACATCTTTGCTCTTTCCATGTTCATTTAATTAAATTCCATTTCTTCTGCTCTTTTTCATACTGTATCTCATCCTATCTAGTTATTAGCTCTGCTGGGATCTTCCTATTTTCTTGCAAAACCCAAGGAATTGTGAATTCTCAAAAGAAGTTTAGAATAAGCTGAATCATTATTTCCTTTTACAGTAACAACAAAAAAAGGTAGTTATTTCATATTTCATTTGTAAAATCTCATATGACTAATCAAGAAAAAATCAAGGAAGCTATTTATTATGTCAGCTGTTCTAACATTCTTCAAACATTATCCATCTTTGTCTTTGAACAGGGTCTGCTAAAGGTTGCTATAGACAACGCCAGAGCTCAAGAGAAACAGGTCCAACTGGAAAAGACAGAGCTGAAGATGGAGCTCTTCAGGGAACGAGAACTGAGGGAAACACTTGAAAAACAGTTGGCTGTGGAGCAGAAGAACAGAGGTATCTTAATTGAATAGACATAAGCAGTTTGTAATTTATTTCCTCAGGAAACCTAATTTTTTTATCAGACACCTGTGTTTGATCAAAACTTTTCCATCTTACATCATGTTATGTCCAGGCTGACTGCAATGCAGGAAGTTTTACAACTTACCTGACTGCATAAGATTTTAATGAGATTTAGAACAAAGACATTCCTTTATCTCAACTTTTTTTCTTTAATATTACTTATTACATCAGTAATACACAATGCAATTATAAATACCATAGGTGCTGTTATGGGCTTTGGCAGGTTGTGATCATTATGAAAAATTTATTTACTTCATATGAAGAAAATTTGTATCAAATTTAACAATCTGCAAGGTTTTAGGAACTCTTTTTATGTGCTAGGGTTTTGCATATTTAGCCACACTGTATTCAATAAATATGATAATAGTAATATATAAGCCCTTTATACTGCAAAGTAGATCAAACGTTTGTAGAAGGAACAGTTAAGGTTCTTCTTGATAAGGCAGTAGTATTAGTAGAATTTCAAACATTAACATTAGCCCTCTGTAAAGCATATACACATTAACAATTTGTAAATAATTTAACTGATAGTAAAGGTAAGCAGTTTACAGTGATTTACATAAACTATTTGCATTATGAGCATGTTCCCACCTTTCTTTATGGGTCCATTTTTCTGTATATGTATGTCCTGCCCTTTCATAGTGTCTAATTACTTTGCAAGGGACAGTTAACCTCTGGAGCTCACTTGCTGTTTAACACAGACTGTGACAAGTCAGATACATATTTTTGCAGGGCTAGAGTTATAAATCTCTTCTTGTTCAGTTTAATTTTCTGGGAACCAGCTAAATAGGGAATCCTGAGAAGACTTGGATTCACAACCAGTATCATTATACCTTTAGCTAACATGCTAGCAGTAAGTACAAAATGTAATCCTGTTTCATGCTTTGACCCATTAAAGGTAAGACTGTCACATCATTAATTTCTCTTCTTTAAGTTTTGAGAATACATTTTTTTAAAGGCAATTACTCGTAGCTGTTATCCCAGCTGTGCAATGAGACATCCCTTTGTCCACAACTGGACTATTCTGCTGAATACAATTGCACTACTTAAACTTTAAAAGTAATTTTGTAAAAATAGCTTGGTTGGTTTTCACATCCTTCTACCTCTGTATCTCAAAAGTCTTCAAATATAGTTTCATTTTTAGAGTCAGGCATCACATGCACAATAGAAAATGTTGGGGGGGACCCATCTGACATTACTTGAGTTTTGCCATCTAAAAGTTAAGTACTTCTTTCTCTTACCATTAACTCCAGAGGCAATATAGTTGGCTAGAGTGGACTAGGCACATATGTTTTGTGCGGTTAAAATAAGCAAAATGAATTTCACTCCAAATTGTATGTGAGGAAAGAGCATGGAATAGTCCCTTATTTTGTTCAGGGTACTGAAATAATTGACAACGTTATTTTCAGCATGATGTATTACCTGCTTTTTTTTCTATGTATCTCTAATGATATTGCACTGGTAAAAAGTCGGACCAAAGAGGAATGGATTTGAACACTTAATGGTGGTATGGAGCAAAGCAAATATAATGAGGATGACTATCTCTGCTAGTGGATACTTCTGTGCAAAAGAAAGAAAAGTAATGGTTTATTCTTTAAAACAGAGATCCAAGTAGGAGAGAAAAAATAAGACCAGATTGTAATTGTTGTGAGAATTTATTCTTCAGTTAAAGGTAGAGAAATATATAGGAGGTGCTTTACCTACTATGCCTTTTCCAGATAGCAAGCATCATGTCTTAAAGAAAGTTTCACATGTCCTAATGGAGGCATGAACAAATAGGGAGAAGTGTACCATATCCCTGTTAAAAGATACTATAAGAGAAAAACTGAAATATACTTGAAAGCTACAGCACAGAAACACAAGTTACTGTGTTACATACAGGTCAAAACCCTTTAGGTGAATGGGATTTTCAGTTACCTCTGAATATTTTTGCCAATTTTTTTTGCCATTAAATTCACTGCTGCTACTGTAATTTCTACAGACCTGCTTATTTACTGTACTGTTTCTTTCCTCCTTTGTAAATATTCCAATTAGTGATTCCTAAGGCTGTAGGATGTGTCTCATCAACTGGTGATAGTAGGATAATATCTCTTTTGTGAGCAGCTACACAGTAAGGGCTTGCTAATTCTGGCTCTGACTGCTGTAGTCACATCCACAATGTGTCAGCCATGATGACATTTTAATTCAGAAAGCAACATATGTTTCCTTCTCATTTATTGCAATCACTTTAAAAGTAGTTATAATGAAAACATTGTTATATAGTTGGTACTATACAAAATGAGAAAGAACCAAAATTCCAAAGTTTTGGAAGTAAATGATGTAGCTATTCTGACTGCAGGGATTGTGCTTATGTTAATTTTGTGTCTGAATATTTGTATATAGCAACACAAAATACCCAAGATCACCTAGAATCTGGTTATTCTTAGTATATGAATTAAATAGCAGTAACAATGATGATTCCCTTCAAAAGTTTCATTATTTGCATTTTCTGAAAGATACCACCATCACAAACTACCATAAATGGCGAGTAAGAACTGTTAGAAGTATATTTTTACCTTTTCTAGTATTCATCCCTCTGCATGTACCAGAGGTTACTCTCGAGTGAGATACAGGTCTAGCTAGATTTCAGCAATCAAAACTAGTATCACCTAGTATCTAGTTTTGGTAAGGATAAATATTTTAGTGTAGGTAAAGACTTATTTAGTAAGAAGTGTAGTAGATATTTTTTTAGATAGTGCCAAAATAACAGACCCTCCAGGAAAGGGTTATACAGGAAATTCTTTTGAGAAATAAGCTTCTTACATACATACCCCTGAAAACCCTAAATGTTCTATGTAAGAAAGGTTGCAGTGTGGTGGGGGGGTAGATAATTATATTCTCTACAACTTTATATGATTTCTTTAGATGCTTTCTTTGGCTTTTATCAAGTAAAAAACTGGTTCACATTATCCTTTTCTGTCAGGAACATAACCTGTGATAATGTTCCTTCAGTTAGGGATCATGAAAGCCTTATTTTTGTGGTTGTAGGTCACTGGTAACATAGAAAAGAAAATCGTGATGATGTTTCATCCTGATCTTGCAGTCATTTTCCTTGTAAAGTTTGAACTGGAGAGGAAAACATTTTTCTAAATTAAGGCCTTCTAATGCTTAATTTTAAAATACTCCTTATTTTCCTAATATTTTCCCTCACATTTGACAAGGCAAAGTAATATGTACTTGTCTGGGGGATCCAGCACTGTAAAGCATTTGGTATGAGTTCTTCGAGGTTAGTTGGCTGATAAGACAGGAGTCAACAGAGAGCAAGAAGGAAAAAAGGTAAAGGGCAACATGAATAAGAAATAAAAATGGGGAAAATACAGAGCACCAAAAGTTCAGATGGCTTGTGGTAAGCAGCAGTTGGAGGGGAATTTGAAAGCTCAGGGCTTCTCCTCAAGGAATGAGGATCATACTAGGGTGAGGGCTGAGCTCCTCCTGCAACCAGGGCACCTAAGCAGCCATATCTCCCTCCTCTGGGAGAGAAGCTGCAGGCAGGCAAGAACTTCATCACTGTGTGCATACTGTGTGCTATGGGCAATAATGAAACGTTGGACTTGATTCCAAAGAAACACCTCAATTCCAGAGTCAGAGGTATATCTATGTCAGTTGTTGCAAAAAGTACATTTCATTGCCGATTCCAAGGTTTTCTGATTTGGCCATTCAGATTCTTACCTGTTTATAAAAAATAAATAAATATACTATAGCTGAATATTGCCCACAGTTTTCAATAACATGGAGTAGATCAGTAATTCTTAGAATATCACAGTCTGATTAAAGTAAATTTCAAGTAATTTAAATTGATATTGTATAATTAACCAATTTATATTAACTGTTGCAGTTGTAGCGTTTCTTGTGACTCTTAATACGCAATTGTGTAGCCAGGTTTCAGATCCAAATCTGAGTATACACTGATTTTGTTTTTTCTAGCAATAATTCAGAAAAGGCTAAAGAAAGAAAAGAAGGCAAAGAGGAAATTGCAGGAAGCACTTGAATTTGAGACTAAACGACGGGAGCAAGCAGAACAGACACTGAAACAGGCAGCTTCAACAGATAGTCTCAGGGTCCTAAATGGTAAGAAGCCAATTTTGCCTCTGTGTCATTAACTTTCAATTTAAGTGCCAAAAGAAGCTTGTTATATTGAAAATTTATAACATGAGGGAGGGAAAAAAAAAGAAAATGTCTTGTCTTTTCTTTCCTTTGTTCAAGTGAAGCCTCTGTCTTTATTGTTTTGTTACTTTATATAGTATGTGCAAATAAACTCGCTGGAGAGAATGTTCAGACTGCAACAATTTTATATTATTAGCTTGAGAAGTCAATTTTTTCTTCTTTTTCTTCCCCCCTTTATGCTTGAAAAATCTATTGCTCGTTAATCTTCCTAGCCTTACAAAAAATTGTCTTGGCCTCCAGTCATTGTTCAACATTAAAAAAAATGACAAAGGTTGATTGTATTGTAATTTAGCATTGGAGTAACAGGTTGTAAAAAGGGCTATAAGAATCAAATGAAATATGTGTCAGTCTTACCTTTCTATGTTTCTAGACTCTCTGACCCCAGAGATAGAAGCTGACCGCAGCGGGGGCAGAACAGATGCTGAAAGGACAATACAAGGTAGGAATTTGCAAAAGGCTATAAATCTAGATCTTGCTATATGAGTTTTTCCTCAGCTTTAGACTGCTATTCAAGCATGTAGCCTACCATCTGGGCCACATCAAAACAAGTTCAAACAAGGTCAAGTTCATCTTGCTTGTTTATAAGAGAGAATACATTCTGTGCTGATAGATTTTCTCTAAATTAATAGGTCATTTCTGTTTATGCAGAACAATTAAAGAAGAATAATTAATTTGAAGCAATATTGGTTGAATCTCAAACATGCTGAATGCTGTTCTTGTGAATCTGTATAGTCAGATTTGAGATAACAATGTTTAAAGGTGTATTTGAAACATTTGAGTCTCTTAGCTATACAAATGGCTAAACCTAATGGGTAACATTTAAGGCATGATGAGAATTTCATAGCTAATATTCAGTGGCAGTTACTGAAAGGTGTGTTTCAATAAGCTACTCTGAGCATTAACGATAAATAAGCTGTTTATTCCCTTCTTGGATTTTTCATTTACCATATCCCATTATTTACATTTTAATAAAACAAACCTGCTAAGTAAATTTATACTTGAAATACTAAAGAGAACCATATTACTTCCCCTGTGAATCTAAATGTATATGTATAGGAAACACAAAGATATTAGTAAAGAGCAAATTTTTAAGATACTATTTATGTTATGTCTTCTCTAGTGAACAGGCTAAATCTACCTACATGAATACTAAACAGTAAAAATAGCATTTGTTTTCAATTGTAAATGAAGGTGGATTTTTTCAGAGGCAAGCCTAAAATTATTAGCTCCAGTAATCACTCTCAATTGCCTTTATTTTGCATTTCGAAGTCAATCATCTTAACAGTATCGTTTGACATCTTCTGTGTGTTATTTAATCACATTTTCTAACTCCTAAAGAGTTGTTACTGGTGTGCCTCAAGGAGGCCGTAACAACAGAATAAAAAGTCAACAAGCTTTTAATGTATTGAGCATAGAAACAAAAACCAGGCAGTAAGTTCTTATGAAAGACAAGCACATGTATATAAGCAAAGACATTTAAATTTAAAGCAAGTTATGTCTGCAAAGTCAATAACTCAGAAGTTGGAATATGCCAGATGAAATGTTGCCTGGGAAGTGGGTACATGCTATGAGGTATGTTATTCCAGAATACTGCTTTTCTTCCCATAAAATGTATCTTTATTCAAAGCACCATTTGACATAAATAATTTAGTATCTAGTCATTAAGTCATTTTGTTATAATCCAGTAATTTTGTTTGGTGCAAAGACAGTCTTCTAATTTCTTGGGAGGCCTTTCTGTTGCACTAGTCACTGCAGTACCTGGGCTCTTTGCAAACATTAATTACTTTATTTTCAGAGCATTCCTGCAAGAAAGTGAAGATTTAAGTATTCCAACTTGAAAGCTGGGACTTAGAGTCACAGAGAGATTAAGATGATAGATTGCATAACTTTCAAGTATCAAGGGCCTAATTTTTCAGGATACTTTGCATTCTTGGCAAATGTATTCAGTACATTCAATAACTGTTCCTGTTGAATTCAGTTTTGCTTATGGGTTGAGATACCTTGCTGGATATTTATAATACAAGCAACACATTATTACTGAATATTTTGGAAGTATGTATTCTAAAGGACTTATCCCAAACTACATAGGAACAGCACTTCAGCTTTTTCACCATGATTATCCATTCTTTTCCATCTATTCTCTACCTACTTATACTCATTTCATATGTTTCCATTTCTGCAACAAATGAAATCAAGGACTTACAGTCAACATTTTCAGTAATGATGACCTTTTGTTGAGTCATCTCTCCAAGGTAGTGCAGGTTATATAAAAAATAATTCACAGATTAATTAATATAATTGAAAACTGAATAATGATATATTCTGATCATGATACTGGATCACATTGCAAAGGCAACCTTAATTCTGACATTTCCTGTCTCTACTTTGCAGTCTTAACATAATTAAAACTGGATGCTTTTTAAGGAAAAGTTAAAAAAGAAGCAAGAAATAGGTGTCATTTCTTACAGTTTAATATATTCAGCTTAATCATTGTGCAGCCATTCAGAACTTTTAGATCTACCACAGTACGTAACCATACAATGCAAATTTAACTGTAGTAGCTTACTGTCATTGTGGATCAGCTATTATAGGCTGACAGGTTTTAGAAATAGTTCAAGAAATGGTTAATAGTAATAAAAATAGTAATGCTAAGTGTCAGGACTCTTCGTGTTCACTTCCAATATTGGAAGGAGGATTCCCTTTCACCATAAACTCCTTTTTATCCATGTCTCTCTTAGCATGTGCTCCTTGTTACTCCTATATCTGTCCCGGTTCCTCCTCATTTCTTTCTTCTCACTCCAATTCCAGCTTTTGTCAATGGCCAATCTCACTCTTTCCTGGCTCTACATTACACTGTGTTTCTTTTTTACTGGCCTTATATTCTTCCAGCATTCTCTTCTGAACTCAATTTCATGCCACCCTGAATCCAAGCTCATTCTCACAGTTACTCGCAACCCCATTTCTATCTGATTCTTCCTGCTGCCTCCTCTTCTTGTCCAGCCATTTTGAGAATCCCTACTGCTTTGACATTCTCCGTTACTAGCTTTTCCTGTTTGGTACCACATCTTCATTTGTATTCTATGCTTCCCCTCACCTCCCCATCAAGCTCATGTTCCCTACTGCTTTCAGTGCAAATTCTGTTTCTTTTGCATCTGTCTGGATATCAGGGAGAGAAGCACTGAGAGAAAATCAGACAATTTCTCTGTTCTTGTCTTAATATTTAGCATGGCAATTGTTTGCAGGAATGAGGAAAGTTGCAGGGAAGGAACTGATTCATTCCTGCAACACTGGGATAAACCATGCTCAGTACAGATGGGGTCCTTGGAGAATTAGCAGCAAAACTCTACAAAAACTGTGTGAAACTGTAACTTTTCCAATGCTTTTTTGAATTTTCATGGGAACAACAAAGACCATGTCTTTACAATTTTGCAAAATTTTAATTATATCCTTACATTTTATCTGTAAATGATATTTTCTATATTCTACTATGCACTATAGGATTATTATATAGAATATACAATATATTCC